>LOND01020173.1:0-19029 GCA_014220965.1 Paragonimus kellicotti
TCAGTTCATCTTGTGTGTAGCGAAGTCACTCGTAACAAGTAAGTGAAGAAAACGCTCTAATCTTAGGAAGTTTCCTAGGCTTATGAGAACAGCGTCATAATCGGAAGTGTTAGATGAAGGAGAATGATAAATGCCCTCCACTGGAAGTGAGTCGTGACTACGCAATGTTAGTCGAAGCCGAAGGGCATCACATTTACCTGCGGGCTGAAATTCCGGATAACCGTCGGTGTCGGGATATTCTGCTCAAGAAAAATCTCGGTGCCTCTCATTCTCCCTCGGGCGGAGTCAGCTCGGTAAACTGAATACCCGGGGACACTCAGTTCACTGTCACTGATATCACCTGTAAGCCAGGTCTCCGTGAAAGCAAACATGTGGGGTTGTGTGTCATGAATTAACTGTCTGATTTCCGGTAATTTATTGGACAGACTCAGACAGTTCGTATACATGCACTTAGTGGCTAATTTCTCGTTTGCCCTAGTGAAAAGGGAGAAGAGAGAGTGCAAGGACGACCTTGAGAGATCAGACCTTAGATTGAGAGGGGACTAAGGACGGCACCGGGGTTGGACTCGGTTTGTTCTATCGAGTTGGTCTGACGGCCTTCTGTTGCAACTGCCGGTGTAACATCGCCGCATGTGAGTATATCGGCGACCCTACGGGACACTTGACTAGCATTCTTAACGTCTCAAACTGCAACATCTCTTCCTTTTAATTTCCGCTTTCTGAAAGGATAATTTGAAGTTTTTACCCGCGTATGATTCAACCTCTTCGTCTGTTGAGGGCGAGGCTTTGAAGGATGCAATGTGTGCGGTGTGGGACCATTAATAGAAATAGCTAGTGGGGTGGGCCAAGGAAATGCCTTTCGATTCGTGGAGATGGCGTTAACAGGCGTTTCAAATTCTTTGAGGGGGGAATTTTGTGCACAGCTGTTTAGTGGACTTTGGAGCGTGTAACACGGAAGATAACTTCCCACCGATCCCAGTGTCCTCAACACTTGTGCTTGTGTTTGGAGAGTCGGTCGTTGAACTTTTATCTACAGAAGCGGCTTCCCCGCTTTCTGTTGCAGGCACAAGAACCTGAGTGGACATTGCGGGATCAGAAACTACAGCTTCAGTCTGCAGTTGCAGTTTGTGATCAACCGTGATTTGTGTTTTGGTTTTAGTCCGCTGGTAACACTTCTTCTCTTGCAGAGAGCGATCGAGGGACACGCCTTTTAGATTGGTGTTGACGGATTTCAGAGCCACTGATTCTCCGAGCACTATCTGGGTGCTGAGCGTGGCTGGCAAGGTTACCAAAAGGCCAAGGGACATTTTGGTTGTCTTAGCGCGCAGCCTGCTCGCAAGTACGAGGTTGGTGACGTCCGGGGAGAATGAAGAAGCTAAGACTGTCTTAGCTAGCTCAGTTGGAGAAGACGTTGTGATGGAAGCGGCCCCATAAAACAACTCTCCTCTCTCTCTGAAAGCTTTTTCGTCCATTTTCATCGTGGCGTCCTATGTGTGCAATAGCAAGTTCAACTGCTCTCTTTGTGATTGCAACACCAGGAGTGGCAAGCGCAGTGTACTTATGAAAAAACCGTAGTTTCAACTTAACTTTCGATAATGTCTGTTGGAACTCGACAATTCTACTTTCAATGGAAGAAATCGGAGATACAGAATTAAGAGTAGCTCTGCATTTGCAGCCAGGTTTTCTGTTTCAGTTCACCTTTCGTGATGTGCGCGTGACCAGCTAGGATCAAAGCGGTTTTTTTCTGTCATTAAACCTACAGCTCATGCAGATAAAAGGGAGAGTTGAAGAAGTTAGCTGCTTGTACTGGTCTTCGCTGAGGTCAGTACACTTGAAATGACATTGCTTCCGGCACTGACAGCACTGTATACCGTTTTGTACGGTTGTTTTACAACCGTAGTGGCCGCAAGTGTTTGCCTCCTCGAGGAGTGTCTGCTGAGTTCAAGCACTGCTAGTTCTGACGCGAGTCATTGTCAATAGGAATAAACGATATATAAAATAGTTTTCAAAAATTCAAGATACGGACACTACAAGACGAAAATAATACAATACATAATAATTTGATACGTCATTCTATAACGAATAACGGTAATCGTATGTAATTTTCTAAACGCAGGGCACAAGTAACAAAAATATGAATAGACGATGACAGCAAGGAAATTTGAATCAATATTCGAGTTACCCGGGCTTAAATCACCGGGATCCCAATGTCCAGAAGGCGTCCAATGGTCTGAAGGACAGTAATTGGAAACAAGGTATAACACTGTTGTTGAGGATTACAGTAATAACCAAGAACGTAGTTAACTTACGAATCTGACAAAGATCTAAGTAAATGGGAATATAAGAGCGTCTTAAAACAAGCCCTACATGAGCAACTAACGACCTCAGGGGGAGGGTCTTTCCAATGATAAGCTTGTGAGAGAAGAACTGCTGCTAAAGAAGGTTCGAGAACGGACCGTATAAAGCTTGTGTTCCCGTCGACCGCTTTCGGTCACCAGGATAAATAACTATTAGGCGAATCTTGTTTACTACCTAGTTGAACACAATATAACGGCAATCAGTTTCAAAAACTGTGAGTGCTGGGTCGCGGTTTCAACATAAACAGGTTTTTCGACAGGATTCTTGTGAGAAAAGTTGTAACTGGAACATACAGAACCTCCTGTCACTGTGAAATATCGAAAGCCGGTGGAAAAAGTGAAAACCAAGCATGGGAAACCAATGGTGTCAAAATGAAAACAAGTTGCTCCGACAAGCCCTATGTACTAATCGACCTCAGTCACGCCACTGCCATCCTCGTATTTGTGCGGAGGCTGTCAGCAGATAGGTTGCCCCAATAAACGCTGGAAAGGCCCATCCGAGCCGTCGTTTCTTCCGCAAGTAAACTGCACAGTAACCCTCCAAGAACCTTTCAGGCTTACAGGAAATCACTAAGTGATCCACAATGTCTATCACGTGCCGTCTGTTTCTTCTATCCAGAAAACTCACCGGAGACTTCTGTTCCCTGTTCCATTCACTCCTGTTTTTATTCTAGGGTCACCCCATTGTGAGGTGACCCTAAAGTGTATCTGCACCAACTACCTCAGATTGACAGGCAATGTTCCAGAACTTAGGCTACTGGAATACGATGTCTCCCCACTTTGTCGCACTTGCTGAGACGTGTCTGGTACCAGAAATGAGTGACAATGCGATCACCATCCCTGGCGATTTTCTTTTCCCTGCTGACTCCTAAAGAGGGCACATGGGACGTTTGGCTGTTTATTTTCGTCTAAGCTCAGCTCCATATTTCTTGAAATAACATTTCTTATGCCACGTGCGATATAATCTGGTTGTAGGCAGAACTCCGTGGCCAAGCTACGCTTCCATGCATTAAGACCAATCATACTAAGACAATGATTCTCATCGATTAGTAGATGGATTCCTGTCTCATCATCATCATCACCATGATATCAGTCATGAGCCTGACCAAAGGTACTGTGGCTCGGGCTGCCGCTCACCTCAACAGTAACGTGGAATATCCTAGAAAAAGACGTTACTAAGATGGTTGAAAATTAATAGAAGTCTAAGCGGAAGAACTAGAAATGGTATGGATGCAGGTACGCCATTGACTGCGACACGCTGCCATCTCGGATAGCGTCTCTAACCAGCGGTTTGAGTGATCACGAGGACCCCATCCAGGCAGGCGACACCTACCCACTTTACTCAGTGGAGCAGTCAGGGTCTTCATATTTCGTGACCACGTTGTCGCTTGACCACCATGTGGTTTCACCCAACTGTTGGTGGTCTCAGTATATAATGCCCGGTACGGTAAACGCTCAGCTGGCATACGGAGTACGTGACCTAATCATCGCAGGCTGTAAAACATGATTAGTTGACCAATTGACCGCGCATCCCGGCCGTTTCGGCGATTGGCTGATCACTCATTCATCAGCAATTTAGTGGGTAATTTGGAAGAACAACGATGGTCAAATACAGCAAGCCTGTTGATATCTTCCTTGCGAACAGGCCACGTTTCCGAACATAAAGCAGAAACAGAACGTACACAAGCATTATATACTCTTCCTTTCAGCGACAATCGAACGTCTTTTCGACGCCACAGATGACGCAGGTTGGCAAAGGCAACTCGTGCCTTTGCTATCCTCGTGATATCTCATCAGCAATATTACAAGCTGACGAGATAGTGCTACCCAAGTAGGTGAAACTGTCCACAG
Organism: Paragonimus kellicotti; assembly: GCA_014220965.1. Taxonomy (NCBI): domain Eukaryota; kingdom Metazoa; phylum Platyhelminthes; class Trematoda; order Plagiorchiida; family Troglotrematidae; genus Paragonimus; species Paragonimus kellicotti. The sequence goes on from LOND01020173.1 coordinate 4,209, forward strand.
TCTCAAGCGGATTACCTGCAATAAAGAAAGTAGGAGTGGAAATGCCCCAGTCTTGAAGTAACACTTTGCACTTTGAAGGTGCGAAGCGCATTCCATACAAACCAGCCCGGTCATTCACCTTGTTCAGCATGTCTGCATCGGCAGAGGGGCTAAGTAAGACAATGTCGTCCGCATACTCCAGATCGGTCAACCGAGCGCCAGGAAGAAGCTCAACACCAAGTTCACTGGACTCCTCAAGCGCACCCTCCAGAATGTCGTCCATGACAAAATTGAACAGGAAAGGGGAAATCGGACACCCTTGACGAACACCACTAGAAGTGATGAACTCCCGAGACAGCTGCCCATAAACCCTCACCCTGCTTGCAGAGTGAGCATACAGTGATCTCAACAGATTCACGTATTTCCCTGGTACTCCCTTGCGAAGAAGACAGTTCCAGAGAACGTTACGAGCAACTGAATCGAAAGCAGCCTTCAGGTCCAAAAAGACCACGACCGTCGGCTGCCTATAAGAGTGCCGATGTTCCAAGATCCGTCGCAAGGTAAAAATGTGGTCAACGCACCCTCGACCGGATCGGAATCCTGCCTGTTCTTCACGTATCTGGCTTTCTCTGGGTTTAGTGAGCCGACGTAAAATGAGGCCAGTGAGTAACTTGGAAGCAACAGATACCAAACTGATGCCTCTGTGGTTGTCACATAGACTTCGGGCCCTTTTTGAAAACGGGAATTACTGTTGACAAGCACCAATCGCGAGGTACCTCTTCAGTCTCCCAAATCGTCTGGAGGAGTTTTGTCAGTTCTGATATCAACCTCTCCCCGCCATCCTTGAAAAGAGGAGAGAGGAGGTCTGGTCCAGGAGCCTTATTACGCTTCAATAATTTGAGCTCTAGGACCACTTCTGCTTCCGACGGAGGGCCGTCTGGAACGCAATAACTGACCATTCGGGTCCCGTCGTCCACACGTTCTGAACTGATCTTCGAAATGTTCAGCCCACCTGTCAAGTCGACGCGATTGATTGGTGATAAGTGAACCATCTTTTTCACATATGGTCTCACTTACACGACTCGACGACCAGTACAACCACGGATCAGGGAATGAAAGCCCTCAACAATTCCCAGGGATTCCTGTCTGCAATCCTAAAATCTCATGAAAGCAGCAAGAACACTCCTTGAGTTTGCAATGTGCCGTACGTTTGCATTATTCTTGGTGGTTAACCCCTCCGTGAGTTATTACTTTCTCTACTCCAGGTCATCACCTGTTCACCTCGTACACTACGCCAGTCCGTCGAGACACCAACTAAGAGTAGGTGTGGCAGACGACCAGCTGGTATCCCCCGTACATTGGCTTAACCGGATAAACATGTACATATCTAACGGTTGAACAAAAGTAAATCGTGTTACCTCCTCATCACCTAATTCCTCTCTTCTAATCTGTTTGTTGTTCATCCGTTGATACTACCCGATATGGGCGATTAAGCGCAAACATCAATGGTCAAATTCCCCAAGATGACTCACGTCTTCTGCGGTAAACGGCTAAGTTTTACAATCCTAAATGGGCACAGCCCGCACTGTCGCCCTATATACTCGAACTTTTGACCTCACAGAGATACCTCTCTGTCGCTAGAGGTGTCTAAGATTATCGAATGCCACCTTAGCCATGAAGGTTGGATTTGTCTCTTAGGCTGACGCCCTCACTACTCACAGATTCGGTGGCTGGAGACTTTAGGGTAGAAGCTGTCTAATCAAGGTCAATGGCGTAAACGTCACCATCGTTTGTCCAAATGGTCTTAGTGACGCGTGACACAGAAAACTGTAAGGAGACTGTCTTGATGATAGGGCTTCACTTTCCGTATGCTTCAATTGTTTGTTTGCAAGGTGTAGTTATCCGTCACAGCGGGACTGGACCTTGACGTGGTGTGACGGCTTGCGCATCTCGATGACCTATTGGGCTAAACTGGACGGTGTGGTCACCACACCGATAGAGTCACTCATACCAGGCAGGCCAATGGGTAGAGGTCTGACAAACCAGTCTCCTGGTCCTCCAGGTTGGGGGTTGGAAGAAGGTTGGCATCTTTTTCCGAAAAATGTACCAGTTCTGGTACACTGCCACCCAACCGCTGCCTTGCGGTACAGGCTTTTGAGCCAAAGGCTTTGGTTGAGAACCCTAATCGTTCTCCTGTCTAGGTCTGGGCGTCCTGGCAGTATCTCAGCCCACATACAACCATGAATAATCACAACACCAGTAATTCTGTTATGACCTCCCTGATAGAGAAAGAGAAGAAAAAACGCAAAGTCCGCGAACGAACGCAACGGTATCGCAAAACTGCACGAAAATCAGAGCGCAAATATCGGAACCCAACTCTCGCAACTTAGATCCCCCAACAAGTAAGAAAAAAGACGGCCTTCAAACGAGCTTTATTTGCTGCTCAGCCCGAAGGCAAGAAAGAGCCGTAATGACTGACGAGACCCAGGAACGAACGAAGCGATGAAACATCCTTCGGAGGTGGCATGTGCTGGATGGCACGAACGTTCTCGGGTCTGGACGGCGGCCGAGGTATTTGATGGACGACATGAAAAATTGGCACTTGTCTGCTCGAAGCCGAAACCCGTAATCTTGGACGCGTTGGAGAACGGCCGCGATTCGTTCTCGAAGGTCGTCACGCGTTCGCCCAGAAATAATGATGTCGTCCAGGTAGGCAGCCGTGCCAGGCAGGCCGGATAGCATGGCATCCATGATCTGCTGGAAAATGGCTGGGGCGGTCTTGACACCGAATGGCAGTCTGGTGTACTGGTACAGACCGCGATGTGTGTTGATCGTCAGCAGACCACGGGATTGTGGGGCGACTTCGACCTGCAGGTATGCATCGGCCAGGTCGAGCTTGGCGAAGCACGTTCCACCGTTAAGTATCGTGAACAGGTCTTCAGGGACGGGCAGTGGATGGCAGTTAGCTTCCAAAGCAGCATTGAGCCCGGTAGAGAAATCAGCGCAGATACGAACTGATCCATTGGCCTTCTTCACGACAACGATGGGGGCTGCCCAGGATGAGTAGGTGACAGGCGTCAGCACTCCCAGATCCTCAAGACGTTTGAGTTCCTGGTCGACAAGAGGTAAAGCAGCGTATGGTACGGGGCGTCTTTGGGCGAAAAACAGGTTGGGCCGCAGGTTTGAGGTGCAAAACCGCTTGGGCACGGGTGCAGCAGCCAAGACTTTCGTCGAACACCGACTTGAAGCGTTGAATGAGTTCATCCGCCATGCGTGTTGGCTTCGCTGTGGAGGACTGCAATCGATTGCAAATGTCCGTGATTGGTAGTTCTGCCAGGCCGAGTTGTTCAACCAGTCGAGACCAAGTAGGTTGAGATTTGAATCAGATATATAAGACTGCATCATTGGCTTGTGAATGAAGCTGACAACTGCCCAATTAATTGCACTGTACCACCACAGGCGCTGGTGGCGGAATGGGATGTCAGCTGGACTGGCGGGCGGCCGATTGATTTCCACAGTCGATTGGAAATGATCGTGATATCGGACGCAGTGTCAAGCTGGAGACGAGCTGGGTGCCCGTTGATCAGTACGGACACGAACTTCCTGCGTGAGGCGACGTCGACTTTGAAGGAAGCAAGTAAGCTGCTGGACCTGGCGATTGGTTTGGACCGAGGTGGGCGTGGCCGCTTGTTAGTTGCGCGTTGACTGCCCGACGTGCGTGACTGACAGTAGCCGTCCTTGTGGCCCACCTTTTTGCAACGTTGACAGCGGTGTTGCTTGAAGGGGCAGTAACGCGTGTAGTGCCATGCGCCGCAATGCCAACAAGGAGAGGGCGGCGTCTTCTTGGAGGCAGGGTTCACTGGGCGGTTCGTTGGGGAGGGTTGTTGCTGTTGCCTTGGACATGCGACTGTGTTGACAGCAGTTGAGGACTGAGCAGGATTCTGGACCAAGGCAGAGTCATGTTTCAAGTTGAGCAGTCGATGGCCTTCAGTAGTGAGGTCCTGAAGGGTAACTGACTCGTCTTGTTGGATCCGATTGAGCAGGCGTGTACGGAGGTCAGCATCATTGGGGGACTGGAGGCCGCAGAAAAATGAGGCACTTGAACTGATCCTCCGTGAGGGAGGATAGCTTGAACCGCTCGCATTCACGGTTCACGATGCCAGCATAGGTGACAAGGTCGTCAGAGTCTCGCTTGGTCAGCTTGAGGCAGTGGTACCGCAAGTTGAATAGGGAAGACTGGTCACCGAATATCTGCGACAGGATATTGACCGTCTCGTTGAAGCTGACGTCACGTGGGTTCTTGGGCAAGATGAAGTTGGTGTACCGCTCGTGTTCCGCAGGGCCAAGTTTGCGGAGGAGAAGCCGGACCTTCCACGAATCATCTTGACTGGCAAATTCGATACGAAACAGGTCATCGTACCGACGGAACCAAGAATCGAATGTCACGTTCGCATGCGGGTCGTAAACGAACTCGGAGATACCGGTTGCCAAACTGTCAACAGGTTGTGCGGGTTGGCCCAGACTCGTATTGGACAATCGTTGGGCAAGCATCTCCATGAGCTTCATCTGTTGCTGCAACAGCAGCTTAACGTCAGCACCGTCTAACGCCATTGATTAGAAATTGGTACCCGTCGCCAACTGTTACGACCCCCTGATAGAGAAAGACAAGAACAAACGCAAAGACCACGAGCAGTATCTCTATCACGAACGAACGCAACGATATCGCAAAACTGCACGAAAATCAGAGCGCAAATATCGGAACCCAACTCTCGCAACTTAGAACCCCCAACAAGTAAGGAAAAAGACGGCCTTCAAACGAGCTTTATTTGCTGCTCAGCCCGAAGGCAAAATAGTGGTGTTACAGCAGCTGTATTTATAGGTTTTGAGCGGCCTTGGGCCTAGGCCACCCAACGGACCAATCAGAGGCGAGCGCGAATTCTCGAATTTTCGAGAAAGTGTCACGCCGCTTTGTGTTTTGTCTACAAGGCTACATAACACCACTTCACAGTGCACCAACGGTGAAATAAACTCAAAAATAACATGAAGTGCTGCGGATTTTATGGAGAAAATGTTAGTTTGCCGTGAATCTTACTAATTTGTAAGTCTGTTTCGGCTATGAATGAAGCTTTTTATCATTCGTCGTTTGTTTAAAAAGTCTTCGCGGTAGCACGCTGCGTTAGAGAAATACCGTATTTCTACTTCGTCCAATGGTGTGTGTTGGTTCGCAGCACTGCGTTGCCTTTCAAATATTGAAACGTTTCCTGAGAAGTCCGTCAACACCTCACGTGCTATCTATTTTATTTCGTGGTGGTCAAAACAGTGGTAGGATGAAAGCGAGCAATGTAGACTGAATTGAGCGCATAACTTTATACCGTCTGTGTGATAACAGTTTCTACAGTATGCTGAGGCTGTTTAGTAACTCGACTCATTTTGCTGACCTGTTTTGGAGTAAGCCTTCCAGTTTTACTTTCCACGGAGTGATTCCGACTCTGGATTTCCTCTCCCTGCGCACAGTGCTTGGTCGTTCGTTATGTGAAGGCAATATCACGTCGGTTTGTCCGTTGCTCGGGAATAAACTATGAAATAGAACAGATGGTGCCTTTCTGTCATAATTATGCAGTGACGTGAAAGGTGATTGAATATCCTCATTGCGTTCGTGGTACATTGCGCCGGCGTCATGGTCAGTTGATTCTTGGATTTCGCCGGACAGAACTCCTTTATCACTGCCGATGTTCACAAGAGGTGACCATAGATTATCCTTATGTGAATTTCTATCACGGGCCGATTCGGGCGAGCAGATACGTCCGTGAGTGCTAACAGAACAAGTTCGGCTTATTTTGACACTAATATAGACTTCGTTCACACTCGCTCTTCAACTTTTCGTTTTCTTTCCAATGTTTTATCTGTGCATTTAAACGGCCTCTTCTGTAAGTTCGAGGAGGGACGCGAGGGTGATAGAATCAGTCCCGATGCATTGGAGAGGCAGGCCGATTCTATAAATGCCAGATGGATTTTTTCCGATAGTACCCAACATCCGGAATCAACTAGGTTGCCTTTCACCATCTATTCCCACAACAGGGACTCGAAAGACGTGTATGGAAGGCCAGTTCAACCGTCATCGTGACTCAAGACTTCGGCAGCTTCAAGCAGACCAGACGGTGTGAACGCGCGGCGGTTAAAACCACCCAGTAAAATGGACTGTTGTTCGAATTCGTAGCTACAGTGGAAATTTCACTTGCAAAGTGTACGTAGGAATGGAATTAAGATTGCCCCACGTTGTGCCACGCAACAGGACAAACGTTCGCCGTATGATATTTTTCTAATCTCAAAAGGAAAACGATATGCCAACCTTTCACGACGGAAATCACACCATCAGAAAATCGCTCAGGACCTTCAATCCCCGACAAAATCACAAACCCTCCCAGCCAAGAAGCAGAGAAACGGGAATAAACAAATTTATCCGCTCTGTTAAAATGACTATACAACGGTGCCTTGTTTCCAAGTTAAAAATGACCCTTAGAAAACAAATGGATCTTCCCTCGCCTTCTGGAGATGCTGCAGGCAGTCTGATTGGTTGGCTCGCGTTCACATAAGCATATTGAACCTTCTTAGCGATTTATCCTAAATTTTGCTCCAGATTTGAGATATGTGGTTAGGATTTGTCCATCCTAACAGGTATTCCCGGGGATATCTTTGGTCCCAACGGAAACGCTCTGAATCAGTGTACGTTCTTCCGACGAACGTTGAGTGACGCACGTATAACCAACGACGCCAAATATCAAAACCAAGTCAAGTCGCTGGAAACGTGGTACTATTGACATAACAATATAATCAATTACAAGAAACAAACCTCAATTCGTTTGCGTTCGTGGGATAAGGTACAATGGTTGGCCGCAATAGGCCGTCAAGGGTCCAACAGGCACGACAAGCACAAGCACAGGCGACCGACAGGCAATGACGAACCGACGAAATGCGATCGGATCGGTCTAATGTGTGACTAAATAGCCGGCCTTCGGACAGACCGATTAGTCGACGACAGTTTCACGGCGGCCCATAAGAAGGCCGTATTCACAGGGGTGGGGAGGGTGAGACTGACAGACAACAATGGGTGTGTGGGCAGGTGAGTGAGGTTCAATGACTGAGGGAGGCAAGATGGAGAAATTAGTACTTTTAGACGCGGGTTGTGAGAATAACAATAACAGGCGTCTAGTTAGATGGGGTCACGGGAAAGAGTGCGACAGGGTCAATCGAGGGGAATTTTGACCTCCAAAAATGTCCTACAATCAGTGTTATCATGACCTGCAGCGTATTTGTTAAACAAATGATACATGTAAAAGAGTGACCTCCATGCAGGATTTTCTCCGACTTTGATATTGCGAACAGTATGTTCCTAGAGTAAGTGTTTAGGGTAGGTTGAACCTATTCCCGTGAACACGTATCCATAGTTGGGTTTAACGCATCTTGTGTTCCTCATGAACTGTGGACTTCGTGTTCGTTTGCTCCTTACCCCGCCCTCAAAGCATAATTTTGTGTAAATAGGTTAACATTCCTATAGTCTTCTCATGTGAGTGATTGTGGTGAGTGCGCAATTGATGTCGTCATCACCATCGTAAATCGCAATAAATCGGTGGTTTGCATCGATGTTTAACTATCACAGTTTTAACTAAAAAGCCCGGGCCGTACGTCTTGCACAGTCAGTCAAAGTTTTATATTATTATTTCAGGAAATTTTTTGGGGTTTTGGCGATCATTGGTACAACAAAATGCGGTTCATCCAATTTCAGCATTAGTTGAATTTGTTTGCCATCCTTATGGGCTACTTTTGAAATATTTACTGTAGACCTCAAGTATGCCAAAAATGAATATAGAATGGGAAAATAGCTAACATTACGGCGTTACTAAGGGTAAAGAACCCTTGTCTGGGCAGCATTACGACCCATCACATCGGTGACATAAAATATCGTTCTCCGCTGTGGCGGCGTTTCTACCCGAAAATGCTCATTGTCCTTCAGGCCGAGGCCTCCTAGCCGGGGACTATATTAAATCGAGCTTTGGCTTCAAGACTTTCGAGCCCCTAAGCTAGATCACATACTGACCTCCGGTTAAGGTTAAGCAAAGGCTTTCAGTTTACACATCGCTTGGCGTTCGCTGTCATGCAAGGTACACGTTGTCACCAGACACCAGCTTCTGGCTTCCTCCGGTATGCGCAGAGAGCACGGCGTTGTAGGCAAAGTGTAAGCAGTGTGGCATGCGCTAAACGTGTCCGAATCAGCGAAGTTTGTGAACCACAATTTTCACGCATAACCGTGTGCTGTTCTCAGAAAAATATGGGCGTATCGAGTCGGTGCTAATGTACTGTTCTCACTACATGCTGTTAGTGATTTGGAGTTAACGGTCATCAAGGATGAATGTTCCGAGCGCATCCTCTGTACGTGTCTGTCAGGTTTCATAGAAGCGGACAAACTTCGATCGCAGACGCTTTTTGTTGCAGCAGACAATCATCTTCGCAATAAGTGTTGGCCAGAATAGACCATATAAGTTGCGACTTTTTAGCTGGATCGCTAACTTTCACTCTATTTGTTTGATTACTCATTGTTTCCGCTATTTATGTATCTTTCGTTTCACAAGCTCGCACTCGTTTTCAGATTTTATCGACGAGATCAGCGAGTTTTCTTAAATGTAGGCGCGTATTTCACTCAAAGATGAACTTTTTCATTGATGCCCTTCACTGTTCTTCCCGATCTTACTTACAGATGACTTCCAGTGGTTCTAAATTATCAAAACTGCAGCAACGACTTCAAACGGCTGTAGAAGAAAGACGCTTTTATGAGGCTCATCAGATTTACAAAACGGTTTACTTCCGTTGCATTACACAAAGGAATTATTCTGAGGCTCTTAAGTATCTGTATTCTGGAGCTGATTTTTTGCTTACGCATAAACAGTGGGAAAGCGGAATTGAATTGGCCTGTCTGATGCTGGAGGTTTATACTAAAAGTAAAATGAGCTTGAATGAAGTTCATCTTAACCAACTATGTGAATTGTTAAAGAAGATGCACTCTGGAGAGGATCGTGCCAGCTTCATTCACAAAGCTACCGGTGTTCTTGGTGCTGAAAAAAACTTGTTATGCTCTTTTAACGAACAGCTTGCTCGTTTATTCTGGCAAGAAGGTGCATTCACTGAGGCTCGTTTCCGCATAATGCTTTCTTATAACGGCTACGCTGTAGGATCGTTTCTGATTGCACTGCACCAGCGCTATGGTTTGCGCTCAGAAATCGATCTATTCGTCACTCAGGCTGTGTTACAATTTCTTTGCATGCGTCAAGCCTCAGCTGCTGTTCTGACTTTTTACACGTACACCAGAGGACACCCACGATTGGAACCAGGGCCTCCTTTTACTCGTTTCCCTCTGTTGAATTTTCTTTGGTTTTTGATGTTGGCAATTGAGAGGAAATGTACAGTGTCTGTCTTTGCCATATTGTGCGAAAAATACAGTCCTCAGATTGAACGCGATTCCAACTATTTGACCTACTTGGACAGGATTGGACAGTTATACTTCGGAATAAAGGCGCCCAGATCGGAAGTAAACAATTTCTTTTCCGATATCCTCAAACTATTCGGTGGTTCGGATGCTGGTGATTCCGATGCTGCCCAGGATGCGATTGATCAAGTTCCTTCAACATCAAATTTGGGCGATTCTCCTTCAACCAGAGTGGATACAATGTTTGTTGAAGAAGTGGATTAGTTTGCCTTTGCATGTTCAATTTCTTCCGGTTGTGCCTGTGTGTGGCTGCCGTGAATTCGCAACAGACTGTTATTCTTTCTTGAATTCTTTCAGTTTATTTGTCTATTGTTCGCTGCGTCTTTGGATTGGGTTCTGTTTATGCAGACTGAGAGTTGGCATTTTGCTCTGTTAATCTGTATTATTATGACTCATTGACTGTAATGCATTGTAGTATTTCACAACCTTCATATTTTTTCAGTAAATGAGTTTGATTCATCCGATCGACTTCTAATTTCTTTTGTTTTCCTGCCAGCATGTTTGTTTCATGTGGTGACCTGTTGCGACAACCTTTTTGCATGTATGCATGTATATTGTCATCTCTTTCTTCATGATATTGCGGTGTGTGCTAATTGATGTATCATTTTAGATGTAATTAGTTCTGTGGAATGTGCGATATAGTACACAAACCCCATTCTCAACCGTTCGTCCTTCTGATGAGCACACTGCTTCCATATACATTTTCGGGACGATCACCATTGCGATAGCCAGGGTGGGTCTGAACATTCGATAACTCAATTTCATGCAGTTTCATTTCATTGTCCTCCCATTCCGGCTAGCTATCATTGTATCGGCTTGAAGTAGGTCAGTTTTCTGGATGCCGACTGCCAATAATCTGGTCTCCAGTTATGTCTAGGGCGCTTTTCTAACCGTAACCGAGGTGACCATATCTACTCATGTGCGCCGCTGCATTTCGCCTAACGGCGACTGTTGTGGCTGCTTACTAGAGCACCGAACATAGAGAACTCGCGAAATGGTCCACCTTATTCAATAAATGTCTAAGGCTTGTCATTACAGTCCTCTATCGTCTGGTAACAAAACCACCGGGTGTGTAAGTGGATGGCATGAATTTAATTGTTGATGGATTTGGCATGAGGTAGGTGGTCGTTTGTTGCCCTCTTGGTAGAATTCGGCCAATTAGTTGATGTCGCTTAATTGATTGTGTTCGAAGTTCTCTCTCGATTAGCACCTTTTCAGCACATTACATCAGTTGTCAACTGTTTCAGTTCACGATTCAAATTTTCAGCATAATTTCATCCTGCAGTTCAAAGCACTTGATAAGTCAGTTTTGTGGAGAAACGTTATTCAAATGTTTCTTCAGTTCTTTAATTTCTGATAGCTTTTCTGAAGATCAGCTTCTCATATCAGTTTCGTCATCATAGTAGCCAAAACCTGACCAAAAGGTACTGTGGCTCGGGCTGCCGCTCACCGCAACAGTAACGTGGAATATCCTAGAAGAAAACGTTACTAAGAAGGTTGAAAATTAATAGAAGTCTAAGCAGAACTAGAAATGGTATGGATGCAGGTACGCCATTGACTGCGACACGCTGCCATCTCGGATAGCGTCTCCAACCAGCGGTTTGAGTGATCACGAGGACCCCATCCAGGCAGGCGACACCTACCCACTTTGCTCAGTGGAGCAGTCAGGGTCTCATATTTCGTGACCACGTTGTTGCTTGACCACCATGTGGTTTCACCCAACTGTTGGTGGTCTCAGTATATAATGCCCGGTACGGTAAACGCTCAGCTGGCATACGGAGTACGTGACCTAACCATCGCAGGCTGTGCAACGTGAGTAGTTGACCAATTGATCGCGCATCCCGAGCGTTTCGGGATGGCTGTATCACTCATTCGATCAGTCCACTTAATGTGGGCAATTTGGCGGAGACAACGATGGTCGAACACAGCAAGCCTGTTGATATCTTCCTTGCGAACAGGCCACATTTCGGAGTCATAAAGCAGAACAAAACGTACACAAGCATTATATACTCTTCCTTTCAGCGACAATCGAACGTCTTTTCGACGCCACAGATGACGCAGGTTGGCAAAGGCAACTCGTGCCTTTGCTATCCTCGCTGATATCTCATCAGCAATATTACAAGCTGACGAAGATAGTGCTACCCAAGTAGGTGAAACTGTCCATAGTCTCAATGTGTAGCATGCGGTGTGCGAAATATAGAGATAGTGAGATGCGCACACGAAGGCACACCAGCATCGCTCGCCATTGTCATGTTGCTTGGCCGACACGTAACATACCTCCCAGCCACCTCTTGTCCGAGGAAAGACGAACAAGACGATAGATGAACAATTGCCCGCCAGTATGATGATATCTGAGTTTTCGATTTGCTTCAGAAGGTCAACGAGGGCGTCATAGAACGCATCCTTGGTATCATCCGAACAGCTGTCTGTTGGAGCGTACGCCGATATAATGAATACACAACGTCTTTCTGATTTGCGTCGACAGACTTTTACCGATGTATTGAGTCTGACAGCGCACAAGCGACTGTTCACTGGGATCCAATCGAGCAAACATTGCTCTGCTCTGGAACTCGATGCGATTCCCACTCCAGCTTGACCACGAGACTGGACCGTCACAACGAGACTGGACCTTGACGTGGTGTGACGGCTTGCGCATCTCAATGACCTATTGGGCTAAACTGGACGGTGTGGTCACCACACCGATAGAGTCACTCATACCAGGCAGGCCAATGGGTAGAGGTCTGACAAACCAGTCTCCTGGTCCTCCAGGTTGGGGGTTGGAAGAAGGTTGGCTTTTTTTCCCGAAGTGTATCATTTCTGGTACACTGCTACCCCCTCCCCCCCGACTGCATTGCGGTACTGGCCTATGAGCCAAAGACCTTGATTGAGAACCCTAATCGTTCTGTCTAGGTCTGGGCGTCCTGGCAGTATCTCAGCCCACATACAACCATGAATAATCACAACACCAGTAATTCCATACTGCACTCGGCCGTCTTGCAGTATAAATTGAGTTGCCCTGTCTGCTGCATACAGTAAAGTGGACTGCTCTCGCACGAACGCTAGACATGTTGAATGTCCACATCTGCTGCATCTCGGAGACTAGAATCCAGGACAGTAGTCAACGTACGGGACAGATAGCACCCGCGTTATCTACCTGATATTGGTTATACACTCCAGGGGACTGCACGACCGCCGTTACAAGTCAGGTTGGAGAAGGCATAGTCCTGAGCACGACGGCTGCAGCCGCATTAGTAAATTGGATTCCTGTTAACAACACACTGCGTCGTCCGCTCGGTAGGTTCTGTTAAAACCAGCTCTAGACGCAAAACTTTCAAATTTATTCATTGTGTCTGCTTACGCTCCTACTGACTGTAGTGACGTCGGCGTCAAGGACGCATTTTATTCGGATCTGGCCGCTTTCCTTCGGTCGACACGTGGTTCTTGTGTGTCAGTGCTGCGGCAGGTTTGGGATAGCGTCACGTCGATCAGATAATGACGGACGATTGTTGCAGCTGTGCGCTGAGCATAAGCTATTTTTAGCCAGCACTAGTTTTAGGCATCGTGCACGTCAATGCTATACTTGGCGCCCGCCTTCTCCGAATCAGGCCTGGTCTCAGATAGACCACATAGCCGTTAGTTATAGGTGGCGGGGTTCCATTCAAGACTGTCGTTCTTATTGGAGCACATACTTGGATTCAGATCATGCGTTGGTACGTTGCCGTTTTGTTCTTACTTTTGCTGGGCAACGACCTCCACCGACAGCAACGACTGGTTGTTGGGAGTCTGGCTATATCGTCAGTAAAGCATAAGTACCAAACCAGCTTAGAAAGCTGCCTTAGTAGTTCTCACTCCGAAGATCCTAATGGCTGCTGGACTCAAATCTCACAGGCCATTCAGAAAGCAGGTACTGTAGCATGCGACACAGGGGTACATTGGGGTAAAAAACATTGTGTTAGAAGCTAGACGGAAGGTTCCTCCCGGTAGTCCACATAACAAGTCTAGAAGAGATATCCGTAGGAAACTGAAACGTAGTCTAAAGGCTGATCGTGAGGCTTGGTTAGTGGAAAAAGTTAAGGAAATGGAAACCGCTTTTGCCTCAGGGAACACCGGCAAACTCTTTAAGCTGATCCGTGCCACTGGTCCCAGGCGACCGTCTGTCAGTGAAGCTATCAGCGAGGTAGATGGCACACTAGTCTGTAATAAGTCCAGAAGGTTAGAGCGTTGGGCGGAACACTTGAGAGTCAAGTTTAGCTGGCCTCCTGCATCTACTTTGTTGCCGTCACAAACTTGTGATGTAGTCCCCTTGGTTGGTGGGTTTGAAACCACCCACTGAGATTGAGGTTCGCAATTGCATCTCGGCTATAAATCGTAATAGGGCTGCTAGGTCCAGATGATCTCGTGCCGGCAGTTTTCAGGGAAGATGAGGAGGCGTTAGTAGAGACCTTGACGCAGTTGTTTCAATTTGTGGACGACGGAGACCATCCTTTGTGCTAGGATCACTCGATAATAGTTCCATATTCAAGAAAGGTGTCCGGGGCTCATTCGAAAACCATAGAGAAATCAGTTTTGTCCCAGTCATTACTATGGTTGTGGTATCTATTATGACTTATCGATTCACTGCAGCTCGGGAGTCAAAGCGATCAAGCACGTTTGAACAGGCATGTTTTTCGTCTGGATCATCATCATATCAGCCATGAGCCTGACAAAAGGTACTGTGGCTCGGGCTGCCGCTCACCTCAACAGTGACGTGGAATATCCTAGAAGAAAACGTTACTAAGAAGGTTGAAAATTAATAGAAGTCTAAGCGGAAGAACTAGAAATGGTATGGATGCAGGTACGCCATTGACTGCGACACGCCGCCATCTCGGATAGCGTCTCCAACCAGCGGTTTGAGTGATCACGAGGACCCCATCCAGGCAGGCGACACCTACCCACTTTACTCAGTGGAGCAGTCAGGGTTTCATATTTCGTGACCACGTTGTCGCTTGACCACCATGTGGTTTCACCCAACTGTTGGTGGTCTCAGTATATAATGCCCGGTACGGTAAACGCTCAGCTGGCATACGGAGTACGTGACCTAACCATCGCAGGCTGTGCAACGTGAGTAGTTGACCGATCGATCGCGCATCCCGAGCTTTCCGGAATACGCGCCGGCGAACTGCCGTATTACTCACGCGATCCAGTCCACTTAATGTGGGCAATTTGGCGGAGACAACGATGGTCAAATACAGCAAGCTTGTTGATATCTTCCTTGCGAACAGGCCACGTCTCCGAACCATAGAGCAAAACAGAACGCACACAATC
>LOND01020174.1:0-23362 GCA_014220965.1 Paragonimus kellicotti
GTTCCTAGGTTCGTACGCCCAAGGTTTTCCCAGCCTTACGTTAACGCGGAACGGAAGTCGTAGTGAGAAGACGGTGAATCTGCAAACAAACTTTATTTATTGATTTACTCACCGTTCACAAGCAGACTTCAACGCAACAGTTAAAGGCGCTAGGGAGTTGGACGTGAGAGAACCTCAAGCACAACCGCACGGCAACCGCCAGAGAGGACGAATGTCGACGGAAACTTCAGTCGACCTTCAGAATTCAAACAAGCGTCAGAATGGTTGGGCGGCGTTCCCAACGGTGACAGCTAAAACATTGTTATCCTAGTGAATGTAGCCTATAGTAGCAGAGCTGGCGCGGATTCATTATAGAGTCACGACTAAAACTGCGATACCTCCCAGGTAGCACGACCGACTCATGAGTGACTCATGACCGACTCATGAGTGACTCATGACCGTCTCACGAGTGACTCATGAGTGTAACAACTGAACACTTTTGAGTCACTCATGAGTCGGTCGACGGAAAAATTTTCGTAGCCCTTATTTCATTACCAACGGTTTTCGGCACGTTTCCTACCTGACGCACTAAACAAACACGACTCATTTGCTAGCTGAATTCCCAGAATATCACGACGGCCTAGTACGTTGATATCACCATATCGGGAAAATTGTAGAAGACGACTTCGAAATGTAAATAGTTTATGCAAGCATGATTAAATGTACAAAATTTAAGGCGATTCATTCGTCGTCCGCATGTTCCGCTTCTCTTCTATCCTTTGAAATCTTTCTCTTGGCATTCTGTAACCAACGTTGTAATTTCCACTTCCTGAAAAAAACAAGTTTTCAGTACGCATTAGAAGTGGAATATCTCAGCTAATAAGCAAGATACATCAATAGTTCATTTGGACAATCTGGTAGAGAACTCACAGTTGTTTCAGAAAATGAAAGATTCATCCATGATTGCATCCGAAATAATGTCAGAAATTCCATTGAACTTGTGAAAATTCCACTTCCTGAAAACAGGATTCCACTGCGCACGCCAAGTAATGGTAAAAATGGCCGTTCAAATGGAAATTCCCGCGTCATATTTCCTGTATGTTGACGCGATTAAACAAATATTTCCCAACGAGTAAACAGGCTTTTGATAATGTAAATATACATTATTCAATTTATCACAACGCATAACAGCATAATAGAGAAAAAGTTGAGTGACTCACGTGAGACACTCATGAGTCACTCATGAGACGGTCGACCGACTCAGTGTGCTACTAGGGCTACGCCAACACACTAACTTTGATGTTAGTGGTTTGCAGTAAATTTACATTCACAAGATAATGTAAACAGGCACGGTGGTACTGGTAAGGCAACTCTCACGTCGCAGGGAGTTTAGGATTTTGGGGACGTCGAAGGTGATCTCACTACAAAGGTGATGGTACGCAGTAACGCTGTTTATTCTCGTTGCTGATCCAATTCGAAAAATTGTGATGATGTTTTCAAACAAGTGTACAGATGTGGTTAACAAAACGATATATACAAAAGCGTACAAAAATGAATAACATAATATGACTAGGAACAGTGGACACCAAATTGCACAATTTAGTTGACTTTTTATTTCGACCTTTCAGATCAACAAATACTCGCTTGACACTGAGCAGGAAAAACCAACTGGGTCCAGATACTCCAGACCTTTGTTTCTAAATCCGTATACCGATCTCTGAAATCGCTCGCAGCTGCATTATCGAAATTGCACACATTTTTGGTTCACCCTTTTGGAAGACTAAAACAAAACATTTTTTTGCGGCGTAATTGATCGTTTCTGAGAGGCGAAATGCGCCATGGAATTACAAAAATTTTGGTGATATATATATAGTACGGTTATCAAAACGATTACACAGAGATCCTCGGTCTGCCACTACGATTGTGTTGTTTGTGTACATCGGATGCTTCGGATATTCCCCTCATTGCACCCATTTGTTGCTTTTCGTGAATTGTGAATGCTCTGAGACCTAAAGAAATTAGCTAAAGGGAGAAAATGCTTCCAATGCTGAATCACTATGTGGCACGATGTTTTACGTCAATCACTTATACACTGCTATTTGACATTTCATTTTCGATGATTGTGGGTACATTCGGTGCAATCGTTGCTGTCCAGCCAGACAAGCTGTTGCTTATATCTCTTGGGGGATTCAGGCACGATTATCTAGATATGGCAAAATCAGTGAACGTTGATGTATCTGGATTTGAGCATATATGGAAGTCAGGTTTTCGTGCTCTCAGAGTTGAAAACGAGTTTGTCACTCGCACTGCTCCAAACCATTTTTCAATCGTGACGGGTTTACATTCAGAGAGTCACGGCATTGTGGATAATGTCTTCTATGATCCCGATCTGAACGACACATTTGCGCTTGGTAACGCCTCTCAGAATACGCAATCTCGATGGTTCGATGTTTTGGGTGAGCCCATATGGGTGACAAATGTACGTCACGGTTACCGCAGTTGCGTTACGTCTTGGCCAGGTAGCCGAGCACCTATTAAGGGTTTTCTGCCGTCTAACTTCAGTCTTAAACACAATTCGAACATTCTATTTAAGGATTCGCTAAACAAGGCTCTCACCTGTCTCCAAGATGAACACACGACGCTCGTTCTTCTGTATCATCATGAACCGGACACTCAGGGTCATATCACTGGACCGCTATCATCCGAAGTCATGGATGTCTTAGATTCTCTAAACGAGGATATTGAGTATCTGCTACAGAGGTTACACGCAGTACCTTCTCTTCGTAATTCCGTAAATATCATTTTAACGAGTGATCATGGCATGGCGACTGTTAGCCGTAAAAATGTAATCGTGCTGCAAGACTATATATCAGATGACATGTATGCAAGCCCTGGGAAGGATCTTCGCGTTCTGTGGGCTTTGTGGCCCAAACAAAGTTTGTTGTACTATCTTGTTTTTAACGTTTTTAGATTTCACAGCGGAAGACCTGTTACACAGCCTAAAAAACAGGCATCCACAATTAAAAGTACTTCTCAAAACAGAGCTTCCACGACGACTTTTTTACACGTACAATATTCGTATTGCCCCGGTTATTGCTTATGCAGAGCCTGGTTGGTTAGTCAGTCGCTCCAAGTTGTCGTCGGAATATATGTGTAAGTTTAACGTGTCGTTTGATATCATTTCTGTATGAGTATGCTGCTGGTCGTTTAAGTGATTTACTTTCTGGTATCCTAATTGAACACTAATTCAGACTATTTCGCGGTTCGAACCAAAGATCAGTTTGCTTCGCATACTTGTGGCCGTTTACCAATTTGTGTGCATATTTCAAGGCCTGAAGCTCAAATGTATTTCGACAAATGTGAAACCTTTACCTTAGTTTAGTAGTTTTACGCTGACATACTGCTGCTAATAGTTGCATATGTATTTTCGTTGTCACATGTGTTAGAATAAATCTACGTGAAGCTGTGCAAAGCGTGAAAGGTCCTAATCGGAGCTACGAAACCAATATCTTCAATGTTAACACTCTCTTAGTTCTCTGGGGCATTATGCTGTGCTAAGAGGTGATAGGGCTAGCAACTGATTTGAGTTTCACTATGCAATACGTGAAATTGCTACTTTAAATCGTGCATTTCCTTCGCGACTATAGGATAAGAAGTTGGATGACAGTCTAATGAAAAATGTAAACGAGAGGAAAAAGACTACACTGCGGACTTTGGCGGGCTTAATATACAGTGCTAATACTGATGCGTAACATTTGAACGGTGAACAGATACACTAAGTAATAATGCCAGTACCCTTTATAATTTCATTAAGTTAGACGGCGTACTTAATTGGTTTAGTGGTCGAAGATTGCGGGAAAAACACGACCAGCTTCTTGTTTGTCACAACTCTAGGTATGCGTATCGGGTGAATTTCGACCACTGCTATAGGATCATCATATGCTGAAAGTTGTAGATACCTGCTCGTTTAAGAGCTGGCTTTGCCGTTCATATCAGATACGATGTAGCCCACAGAGTAGTGCGAGTGTTTAGAGCGTTGAACGGCATCATGCAAAACCTCAATCTGCCTCGAACGGTTAATATCTGCACTGAGTTATCCACAACTGTTAATACCTCTGTTTATTTCCGGTCGAGAGCCTAACCAAAGGGTGCTGTGACTCAAGCTGCCATTCGCCGCAACGGCACTGAGAAATATCCTAGGAAGAAATTTTATAGAACGTAAAAGAGAGCAAAGTAAAGAGAGCGAAATTACATGTGCATGTTGTCATGTCGGATACCGTCTTTAACCAGCGTTTTGCATGCTCACCAGGTCTCCAACCACTAAAGCCACACCTACTCACTTTACCCGACGGAGAAGCCGGAGACTTTATGTTTCATGTCCGTTTCTTTACCCGACCACCTCATGGCTTTGGTCACTTGTTGGTGATGATAACTGGGGAGTTAAATGGCCAACCGATGTGGGCATCTCGGTATTCAACCATCACAGACTTAATATGTAACCAATTGGTGGTGTATCCTAAAATTTTGCAAATACGTGTCAGCCTTTCGCGCACTTTGTTTGTACGATCACCCTAATTGATGTGGGTTTATTTACGAAGATAGCGATAGCCAAACTACAAGTCTGTTCACGTGTTCGATACAAATTGGCCACGTCTCCGAGCCATGGAGCAAAATGTAGCATACACTAACATTGTAACTCCTCTTCACGAATTACTAGACGTTTTACGACTGCACTGCTGATACGGGTTGGTAAAGGCATACGTGCTTTTGATATATTCGCTGCTTTCACATTACGATGTGATGTTCAAGTAGACGAAACCTTTTATACCCAGGCGGGTTGACCGCATTAACGAAGATAAGAACGGGGGGCTCCAAACCTTGAAGTTGTACTTTGAAGGTGCTAAGCATATTGAACACTGAACATCGCGATAATTCACCCTGTTCAGTATGGTCCTTATTCTTTTAGCAGGGAAGGGGCAGAAACAGTCGTTCGCATGTTCCATATCAGTCGGCTCGATAACGTAAGGAATACCTACTTCAAGGCCATATAAATCATCAAACGCACCTCATCTACCGTCGTTTATAGGCAGAACGAAGACGATCGGGCACTCCTGACGAATGCCAGTAGTTGTGACGAACCTACGAAACAGTTACCCATAGACACTACTTACTTTTGTGACACTTTTGCAAACCGAATTTCTTCAGAGGACATTACGAGTAATCGAATCGTGTAGAACCCCAGGCTCGTCACAGGATAGAGTGTGGTCAGTGCGCCCACAACCGAATCAGAACGGTGCGTTTTTCATGAATCTAATTTTCTCTGGAATCATAATACTCACAGGTTTCGTCCTGAATCTGCCGCTACTACTACCATTATTATTATTATTATTATTATTATTATTATTATTATTATTATTATTATTATTATTATTATTATTATTATTATTGTAAATGTGTGCCAAGCCTTCATCTTTGAAGTCGATCACTTGAGTTTGGTTCTCGCTAGTAAATGTTCACATATATGGCGTACCTGAGACTCATGCTGTTGATTGATCCATATCCCTTTAAAACACTGAGTTCCCTTAATCCATTTAGTCAAAACAGAGAGAAGACATATCGCGAGATGTTAACATTTCGATTTACTCTCATCAGTCGCAAACGTAAAACCAGCAACTTTTATACAAACTGCACATAGCAACAACAACGGAACAGACGCACTAAGTAGTTCTGACCTTTCACGCGCTAATAGTGCAGTCAATTCCATGACAAGGAGATTGATTACGTCAGCGCCTTCTGTGCACACAAAACTGGCCGATGTTGTTTGATTGACATCGCTTCCCTAGGTTTCGGATCACTATTATGTAACAATATCTTAAATGATTTGGCCGGTTCAACCAGGTGACCAGTTGCTCGGATGCGTTCAGCAATCGACGAAACCAGGCTGTTAGAGCCTGTTACGGGCAACAGCCCCGTTTTTGTATAGCGGTAAGTAAACGTTCAGGAATATGCTCCATTCTACATCGATACAAGCACGGATCTGCCCGTGCAGACGTTTTTCCAACTGCGATTCAACTGGCGTATCACGTGAGAGATATTGATTGGTTCACTGTATATCACTGCTGTGGAGTGTCAACCCTCTAATGCTTAGCGGAAGGCGCAGTTGAGCAGTTAAATAGGTGCGTTGCAAAGTTGATGCCAGTTCGTGACTCGTTTTGCTGGTCTGATGGTCACGCCTAGATTAGATTTGCGGAAGTATGTTCCTTTTCTCAGCACTGCAGCTTGCCACTTTTAGCGCTTTCTTCTTGCCATGGATATTCACGAACTTTTTTCAAACACCAATGAATTGGCTAAGCATTTGTCCTCTGCGGTGGGGGTACTTTCTCTCTGCTTCCCTCAGTGCTCGACTGTCACACTCATTTGTTTGCGGCAGTCGTGGAAAGACTCCCGAATCCGATATCGCTTGTACCGACTGACGCGGTGCGTGGCTGCTTCTGTTTGGGGATGACAAGACGTCGTGGACTAGTGACAGCTTCCTGTTCGAGTTGCTTGAAAGCCATCTCCAAGTCTCAGCAGATGAAAGAGTGGATGTGCTTTCCACGAATACAAAGCAATAGAAGTCTGAAGTTGGCTGGAGCGCTGCAAAGACCGAACGACATCCTAGGGAATTCTTAGTGCTGTCTGTTCCCACAAAAGATGGCCTTTGCTTTGTCCTTCTGTCCCATTGGTAGTTACCAGTAACAAGAACGAAGGTCTGTCTTAGCTTCATATTGGCGTAGAAAAATATTTCCCATTTGTGGCACCGGGTAAGTATCGTTGATTCGCACACGATTAAGCCATCTAAAGTCGACATGAAATCTTTAGATTCCATCTGCTTTTCCAGTCAAAATAAGCCGTTCGTTCGTTGAGTCACTTCTTTTTCCAGTCTTTTCAAGCTATCCCCGCTCCTGGAATCAACTTGAACGATATTCTCCTGTGTATTAGTGCGCATTCCACACCCAGCTGCAGGTCCGTCGAATGCTCTATCCACATACAAAATCCGTACTGCCCATCTACACTAGTGAATATATGAGGGACGTCACCATCAAATTGCTCAATCGCCTGAAAAGAACGTTTCAGTAGGGATTTCGCAGCAGCCATACTCATCCGGCATTTGTTTCGCCTTGTGATAGAATTTCACAGCATCCTTATTGACATATAGATTGTCCTTTTTCGGGTGTATGCTTGATTCCAACCGACGCAACAGCTCGATACCTGTTGTCGTCTTTTTCACACCGCGTCCTGTTACCTGACATCATCTGTCTGAATTTTATCTTTCTGAGTTCTTGTAACGCTGATCCTCCGACCACCTTTACATTCCAACTACTTTACTTAACGGTCGATTCATCTGATCTGCTTATAGTTGACGCTCCAGCCGTTTTCTGCTCTCCGGGTCAGCACTTTTACCCGTGGAACATCGCGATGACATCCCGGTATCACAGAAAAAAGACATCTGTTAGGACAATGGCGGGCAAAGTGTCTCACCCCGTTACACACGGAACGACGGTTGCGATGGGTTTGTTCACGTGCTCGTGTTTAAAATTTTCACTGCCCTTATCAGCTGCACGAGTTTCTTCTCGAGATCACTGATTTCTAACTTTTCGACTTCCATCTATATGGTTAGACGCTAGGCAATTCCGGCACCATAAGAATGGTCCATTGTCCGCTGTCAGTCTAGTTCTTCTATAAACTCCCACTCCAGTACCGTCCGTCTTCCTTGATACGAGATTACGGCCTTTGCCTGTTTACTAGAAGCGTAGACAGCCTTAGCTCGTCTAGTGAGCTATGTCGCAAGTGCTATCGAAAAGTGAACGTCACCTTCAAATCTGTTACACACTGAAATTGCCTCAAATTCTGACAGCCATTTTTCCACGTCTCCCGATACAAATGACCTTGATCACGGCAGCTTCATAACGTCATGTTCAGATCACTGTATCAATGTGGGACACAGTTGTTCAATAAAGCAATATCTTCGTTGCCTAATTCGCACGTTTCCACGCTTTATGGGCCGAAATTTCAGTCCACAGCGCAGCGAAATTGTCATGTGCGCTTCTGTCTGGTTCTGTACGTTTGGTTGGCCTTATGCATGTCATGGATTTTCACCTCTTATTTCTCACCGGCTGGCCCTATTTCGTTCGTATTGTCCATGATCCATCGCGCTAGTGAGTTTTACACACCCCCTTCGGCGTTGATGATTTCACTAAGTGTTAGTAATCTTGTCTCTGATTTGGTCACTTTTCACACTTCTGCATCATTTGAGCGAATCACTCACTGCTCCCACAACGCTGTCTATGTGTACACATCAGCCATTCGATCTCACTCACCATTGAACGAACTGAAACAAACTCAGAGGACCTCCGTGGGATATTTTAAACTTACATCGTGTTACTCGAAGTTGATATTCAGACAGGTAAAAATGAAATTGTCTCTTCTTAATGTGGAAGGGGTTTGTATTGCTAACATGATGACCATTGGTTAATCTAGATTGCACATTTATTAAAAACTGATTTGTTCGTGATAAAGTTCATCATTGGCATTGAACTCGGCACTGCGATTGCAAACTGTGGGGAAGCTTTTTTACATCATATTTTTGGTTGTTTGTTCATCCTGATCTTACTGTCTATTTTGACCGTTTCGCTGGTTATTTGAACTTTTGTTTTGATGTCTGCTGTTTCTGGGAGACCCGTTCTGCTGACAAACCTTCATTTCCTTACTTCAAGAGACTCCGTTTAATAGAAGAACATGCATTTGGGTCAAAACCTATGCAGTGGTGAAATGACTTTCATCAGCAATCGAAAACGAATTACATCGCCTTACATTCAGACCTCGCTTGGTAAATAAAGCTACCGAGAAACATAGAAGGTAAAGAAGCCCTTTTGCAACGTCGATCCTTTTGTACAAAGATCATTTGTGATGATAATGAACCGAGCCGTATGATTTTAGGCTCTACACATTTTGTCATCCTCTGTATGTGAATTTTTATTTTTAGCTGACACCTCCATCCCTGCAGACTATATAACTGTACATAAATAAATGGTGTAACTTGGAGTTGGCGGAGGTGAAAGATCAGATGAATGCCACCAGTTGTTTTTAGAGTATGCTGAAATTTTGACATACCCGTTCATGGTTCTACTGCTTATCATTGGAATGCTGTTGGCGTCACACTCGTGTCAAAGGAGGACATATCCGAATTTTTACCAACTGAATGTACGTCAGTGACAAAGTTGTTGAACTTCTAATGCCACAGAATAATAACATGGGTGTATGCCAGTTTCTTTATTGCCAGTCTCGGTCCTCCTAATGTATCAAGTTCTTTTATCCACTTGGTTTTATTGTCCATGGATAGCAAACTCAGAGCAATTGTAGTGGAACTCTTAACTGTGATAGCTTGAGTACCCACCATAAATAACAATATCTCAAAGATAGTCAATGAAAAGGTTAAATCAATGTTTTGGAATTTTGTTGGGAATAGTGTGCAAGCCTAAGTTCGTCGGGATCATGTCCTCTCCTGTACAGTTGCGTGGCTGTTTCCTGTTCCGATTAGGTCCAATCGCGTCATACTCGTCCGTGCTGCGATTGCATAGAATCTCATTCAGTTGGGGCATTCCAATTGACTGAGCTTGTAAATGATGACCGCGCGCGTTCGTTTGTTCAGATGTGGAAAAAGGCCTTCGGTTCGATGATTGTGTGGGCGCGCCTGTGCAGATTGTGACAATGAGCGCCATTTATACTAAACGGCTTGGCACGTGATGAGGCCTAGCGAGATGATAAGACGACGGCTACACCATCCGGTTTTGGTATTTTGGTTAGTGGTGATCTCAGTTACATTAACAGGATAGTACTGGTTCTTTTTCGTAATCCCGTTTGAGGATTACAGGTCCGGATTATTCCCATTTTACATACTTGATGCTCCATTGGGTAAAATTTTTCTCCCGCTTTTTTTTTTCGTCGTCCGTTCCCAAAGGGCTCGTTCCTGCTACAGTATGCAAGTGATATCGCCTTCAGCGTTCAACATTCAGATACTCTCCTTCTTTAACCTATTGAAGAGTCTTGGCGAACTGACTAGTCGGTTTAGCGGCTGCTGCTTGCATTGCAGTACGTCCAAACAGGACAACGACCCGACGGCATATGTGGTTTAATCAGCATGAACTCCATTCTTATCACCTAGGCTATCGGTGGCTAACGTTTTCGTTCCCTAAATGCGCGCCTGTTCATACGATCAGCTCGCTTGAAATAACTCAGCTGGTAACGCTAACTGTCCTCAAAACCCGAGAGCTTGTATTCACATTCTAGCCTGATGAGTCAGGCCTCAAGCATGTAGGACAAGGTCACCCTGGTACATTGCAAATTTCCCATTCGGTCAACAGTCAGACCTCTTTGTGATCCCACGGATAGTACGCTTACGGATGCGCCTCGCCTACTCATTCCAAACAGTCATGAGCGTGGTCGGACAGTGCTGTGACTCGATCTGCCGTTTACCTCAACGGCGACGTGGATTATTTTGGGATTTTTTTTCAAAAGCAAAGGAACAATGGTCAACTAGAAATGTTATGGCCACAAACACTACTGATAGCGGCACGCAGCGATCTCGGATAGCGTTTCTAGCCAATCGTTTGAATCGTCACGAGGTCCCTAACGAAGTGGACGGTATTCACTTTACTCAACGGATTTGTCAGTTCCTATACTTCGTGACCACGCCGTTGCTTAGTCACCGTGTGATTCTACTCAACTGTTAGTGGTCTCATTAACTAACATTCAGTGCGGTAAACACTCAGTCGGCGTGCGGAGTATGTGACACAACCTTCACAGACTATGCCATTCAATTATTTGACCAGCTGGTCAAGTTGGTTGCGTACTCCTCGCAGTATGCGCGGGTGTACTGATGCGTTGTTCACTTGATGTGAGTCAGTTGAGGATGGTGGCGGTGGCCAAACACAGCAACTCTGTTGATACCTTCGTTGCGAACAGGCCACGTTTCACAACCGTAGGGGAAAAATCATATACAATCATAGTCAGCATATGCATTCGCCATTTTCACTGGTATATCACAAACAATCTTACACGCTCACACGATCATGTTACTTAAATTGAATCGCTCCGTACTTTCCGACAGATTATATGCATAAGTGTATGTATACACATATTAAAACAGGTTATGTTTCGTTATTCATCGAGTTACGGGGTAGAATGAGGTGGTGTTAGCGTGCATGTGGCTGCCCGCGTCAGATGATTCACCCTCGGTCGGATTTCAAGTGGCTTTGAGATAGTTGGCCAGTAGAGGGGAAAGGTTTGAACAGATTGTTTTTGCACACGCAAGTCTGGATCGTGGAATGATGTCAATGGTTTCTGCTATCGATACTAGTCGCGCTGTGATCAATCTGCGGGCCTGAAGTACCTCGTAAACTGTTCTGAAACCGCATCGGGGTTTTATTTGATGGACAGTATAGGTAAGGTGGAAACCTATTGCGTTTAAAGTCAGATTAAATTTCCACATTGGGCGCAAGTGCAACTCGAGTTGAGTATTATGGGACATTTTTCTCCTAACCTCCGAATTGTTTTCTCTCTCTCTGAATGCAAGCTGAAATGTTTTCTCCTTTATTGATTTTTCATCGGGCACACGTTCGAACCGTGACTGAACGAATACTACTGCTGTTCCCTATGTCCGGACAGTCTGACAGTGCGCCAAGCCGACCGTTGCGCCGTAGAAGTCTATATTGGTTTGTTAGCTGGAAACAACTTTAGCATAGTATGGTTCGTTTGGCTCAATACGCCCCGGCCGATTTGCTTGTGGCTTCAGAAATTGAAAGAAACATTGTTCAGAGGGATTCGAATGGTTGGAAGTACGATGTTAATTTAGTTACTCGTCTCAGAGGTTATCTGTCATTTCAGTCCTCAAACGTATCTGATGACAGACGACCATCTCATTATCTGTTTTCTTTTGTGTGGTAACCACTACACATTCATTTTTTCCTTTACAATTTACATATTAGTGTAGATGCATTTGCATTCCCTACTTTCTTCCAGTTCCCGGTGGTGAACATGGCTATGACCCAGAATTTACTGATATGTCTCCCTTTCTTCTGGCATCCGGCCCTGGATTCCGCCCTGTTAACGACAGTCACACAATCCCTTCGATTAAAATGGTTGATTTGTATCCGATGATGTGTTATCTTCTTGGTCTGCAAAATCCAGGACCTCACAATGGAAGTCTTGCTAGAGTGGCGCATCTTTTACAACCACAGAACAATAGTGCGCATTCGTGGTTCGCCTCACCGTGGGACGCTTTCATTCGTATGTTAATCAATACCTTTTATCCACGTCATTTAATGTTATGCTATATCTAAGTGTCGCTTGTTTTACTTCTTTTTGTTATTGTCTTTGGAGCGATATCACGTTGTCTGTTACTTTCCATATGGGTGTTTCTGTTGAACTAAGTGCAAGTTATGTACGTGCACAAGACCAACAAATATTTCCCTACAGGAATTCCAGATAGGACTGTCTGACAACAGTCAGGCTTATTCGCTCTAAATGAATTCAACCGCTGAACGTAGCGGAAATATTCAGCGACAACCCGACCGACGAACTATTTGTTTACAGTTATGTCAAAAAACGTTGAAAAAGTTATGAGGTCAGTTGCTGATTAGCCACTCTTTGAAATCATTAATGGTCATGTTTATCACAGATATTCAATGTTCTGTGAGCAGAAGTGCGCGCAAGCGCACATTCTTGGATCTTTGCAAGGTTGTCGGATATAGGTTGGGTGAGTTTCTTGGGACGGATCTCAGAAGAACATGTGGACAAATTTACCACATTCATTTATTTCTAACGGTCGTAAGTCCCACCGGAAGATGGTTCGAACCACCGCTCACTGCAACAGTGACTTAGAACAGCCTAGAAGAAAAGATTACAAAAGGACTAAAAGTTGACGAAATAAAGCTAACCGAAGGGAATGCATGCTTGCACACCATTGACTGTATCACGTTACCATCAGATTGCTTAGTTGCTTGGCCACCATGCGGCTCTCTCTAATTGTTGATGGTATCACTATGTAACACTCGTTGCGGTAAACGTTGTGCCGGCTTGCTGATTGAGTGATTCAACTGTCGCTGACTGTGTCACTTGACTAGTTCGTGTGAAGTATGGAGCCACTTGAACGTTCGAGATGAAGCAAAATCGCCTACCAGCGCAAGAACTGCGATCGGGAAACAACTGAACCAGTGTGGCCATACGTAAGCCACGAAAAGGTATAGGTTAGGATTTCATGCGACGGGCAAATAGCATCAACATGTATGTTCTGATCATTGGCAAGTAAAAGCGAGATTTCCCAACTTTCGAAATGGATATGGTTGTCGATCCGATGAGAGATGAAGTGTGAATGTTCATCTGCTAATTTTTCGTGTGTATGTAGGACAAATCTGTAGATCTTCTGTTAAGTCTAACATTACTTGACGATTTTCAGACCATTCTGATGTGCTCAGTATTCTTTATTGCAGAGTTGTAGGGTGGTGATTACTATTTATTCATTTATCCATTCATTCTCAATGGCCGTGGGCCTGATCAAAGGGTATTGTGATCCGAACCGCCGTTCATTGCAACAGTGACCTGTAATATCTTCGGAGAATAATTTACAACATGGATAAAAATTGATTAAACAAGTCTAAACCGAGGAAACTGGAATGTTACGAATGCAGACTCATCCTTAACTGTGACATATTGTCATCTCGGATAGCGCTTTTAGTCAGCTACTTAAGGGACTACGCGGGGCCCAAACGAACAGGTGGCACCTACCCACTTCACTCAACGCAATATTCAGGTGACCAAATTGGTTGACAACCATGCGGTTTCATCTACCTGTTGGTGGTCTCAAGATATGGTGACCGGTACGGTAAACGCCCAGTTGACATGTTGAGCACGTGATCCCATTCTTGCACGCTTTGCAGCGTGATTACTTGATTGATTGGATGGTCGATTGATTCATCGCGCATCCCGAGCGTTCCGGAATACGCGCCGGCGAACTGCCGTATTGCTCACGCGATCAGTCCACTTAATGTGGGCTAACTGGCGGAGACAACGATGGTCAAATACAGCAAGCTTGTTACGCACAGGCCACGTTCCGAACCGTAGAGCAAAACAGAACGCACACAAGCATTATATACTCTTCCTTTCAGCGACAATCGAACGTCTTTCCGACGTCCACAGATGACGCAGGTTGACAAATGCAACACTTAAATTTTCTATTTTCACTGATTGGATGGTGCTACGGAAGTATGTGGAACTGTCCACGGTCTCATGCAGATGGCCTGTAGTAATGAATGTGGGAGTGAAAATGACGTAAACTTGAGTTGGCACTTTGCAAAGTGCATACTACACAAACCAGCCCGGTCATTTACCTTGTTCAGCATGGTCTGCATGACCTTGGAAAGAGAGCTGAGCAGAACAATATCAGTCGCATATTAGATATCGGCCAACCTGACGTCAAGAAAAGCTCCACGACAAAGTTGAACAGGATGCTTGAGATCCAACACCACTAGAAATTATTAATGTCCGAGACGGTTGTCCAAGTAGGCATGCAAGGACCCAACTGATTCACATGTTTTTTGGAACTTCTTTGCGAAGGAGACAGTAACTCAGAAGGTGACGTGACACCGAGTTGAAGATAGCCTTCAGGCCTAAAAAGACCATGACCATCATCTGTCTGTAAGAGTACAGATGCTCCAAGGTTCGTTTTTGTGGTTATTACATCGTCGACGCGATCGGAGTCAAATACGGCGAAATTACACAAGAAGAGAACATATCGACGCATTCGATGAGGTAGGTATGATGGTTGTCGTGGTTAGTGTTAAAAAAACGCAGATTATTCGACGGGATCACTACCGACGTGTGTGCAATTCACTGGCACGTGCTCGACATCCTCTTGTTAATTTGTGTTAACTGTGATTTCCTCTTATTCAGAATAGACGCTTGACCGTCTAGATGTGTAGATCCGCTGCATCAACTTCAGGTTACAGGTAGTGTGATGGCGCCGACTGTATTGACTAAAAATCTTGTTTAGTTTGAGTTTCTGCTGGTCATGTCTGTTCGACTTGATCAGGTGCACACGAATCGCGAATCGACTTTATTGAGAGTTGATGTTTGTGCGAAACTGTTCGTTCAGGAAATGTATCCAATTCAACCACATGGCTGCAAGTTGACACCTTGACTACCGCAGCTACGCCTGTCTAGATTTGATCAACCTGACAGTGCACCCAGTCCATATGTGACTAAGACCATGGGAAGGTTGTGATAACCGTTCAGTTGGCATGTCATCCTACAATCGAAATTCCCCAAAAAGACATTTAATAGCGCGATCTGTTAAGTATCATGGTTTGGCTTTACGAACCATCGATCGCCTCTTGCGTACACTCTCTCTGTGACCTACCGTCCGGCTCCACCGCAGGACATTGTTCCTCACCTTGCTGTAGTTCGTGGAAGGTGCAGCTTGTCGGCTATGCGGCGTCATGGTCATCCTTCATGTGCACGCATCGCTTAATGGGTGCACACGAGTACATGACAGCGAGTTGAGTATCATTCAGTCTCACTTGCAGAGTGACTAAGTGGGTGTCGCAAAACTAGAAGAAATGCGCATGTGGATACGGAAAGCGTCAATAATTGTTACAACAGAAGGTGAGCGGACGTTTGAGTCAGGTGGTAGTGAACGCATGACAACTTAATTGAACAGAACAGGAATCTTATTCTGAGTTGACTACCAGTTCCGAAAGAGAAATGACGAATGTATTTGCCCAGACTAAGAGCGCAACAGAACATCGATATCCGATTCGGATCACTGCTGTGCACAGTGGATGTATTCGGCACCAAATCAAACTTCTGAATAATACCGGGAGTTTTCCGAGCGTGTCGGATAATACGTCGACGGTGTCCAGTGGACGACCAGTGTGCTCTTTTGTTTGAGGGTACCTTTCCTAACCCATTTCTTACTCAGAAAATAGCCAGTATGGCATGTTTAAAAAAAGTGTTATGCCGTTTGCTTGTAGGATCGCGCCTCTACTTAAACACTCATACGCATTCAGTTGTGCGTCATACAACCATGTGAGCGTGTCCGCTTTTAGCCTGACTGCTCCCCTTTGACCTAAATGGCACGTAGTAGCACCGAAGCCAAATTCAGCATAGTTATCCAGATCGGTGCAGCCCAACCACCACGGCAGGGTCGCAGAATGAGTCGGGAGTTACTGTTTCAGTCACAGATTATGAGTATATTTGTGTATGGAAACACTGAGATTAGCTGGATGTTCTACCTATAAAGTAAATAAAAACGGGAAAGGAGTAGCTCCTGGTTGAACTTCGTGTTTGTTAACTGCTGTGGATATTTTACGACCGTTTAGCATAGTATCCTGAAGGCGCCGTGTGAAATAGCCAAAACAGTTTCACTGGTATTATCACATTGTGCGTTGATTACCTCAATTTTTGTGTCACATTTCTGACTAGTTTATAGATTTAAGTGATAGAGATACTGTTCTAGGTTGTGTTCAAGGCTACAGAAACCACAGGAACTGCCGTATTCTTATGATTTGGGTAGCCGCAAATGTCTTTCGTGGGCCTTTGATTTGACGAATACGCCAACCGTAGATGTGGAACTTAATGTTTACTCATAAACTGTTCTACCATTCTCGCATAGTAGTGTTTAGCACCATCATCCCGCAAGAGTCAGCGCCCAATCCTGGTGTTCCTGATCATCAAAGGAGGTCTCAAGAAGTCAGTTATGCAAACGGTTGTTATCGGTCATTCTCATCGGGCTTTTACGATTACGCAAGGTATGTGCGAGTCATATGAAGATATGAACAAGGCGACTGGGTCATTCATAATCATATAATCGGAACGATCACTGTCTACTGAAGGAGGGTGGGAATATTGATGAATGTGTGAGACTTTCACACTTGCTCGTCATGAGACACGCGTTCGTCAGTGTCAAGTGGTCTTTGCTTGCTTGGGTTTCATGTGACTGTGGAATAATTGGTCAAAAGAACTGTTTTTCGGCACACTGACAGAGGTTGTAGGATCTGTTGGCCACAGTCTCGGGCGTTGACAACAGTCGCACTCTAACAGCTCCGGATCGGGCTTGACGCATCTTTTAAATCACCCGGAAGGCTTCATCTGGCTCTATTTGATGATCAGTGGGAACCGATTGCACTGGAAATGGGCTTTCTCGAACCGTTGCGAAGCCATTTCGGTAGGTGTTCACGAATCCTTTCCGATAGCCGCCTTGTGGTTCTCCCAACGTAACCGGCTTGACAACAACAGGTGAGAGAATAAACACAAAAGGACGAAGAAAAATAAAGCTGAGAAAGTGCGTGTACTTGCCAGCCTATGTCTTTTTTCTTTAATCGTGCGCGTCCTAACATTTTTTCATCTTCGGAGTAGAAACGAACAACCGACTACCATTTCTGGACGTTGCCATGCTTTGTAGAATTGATGGATCAGTTCACAGGAAAAACATGGACTGGCCGGTACACGCATTTACTCACCTTTTTTCCGCTAAAGCATAACCGGAATTTGGTTTAAAGCTAGACAAGCAGATCCCAGATACCTTACGCACCTCTGTATTGTATTAGTTTGCTAGAACTGATGTAGCGTCATCACAATCGGTGGACTGTTGCCGACACTCTTGCTGAGTTGCCCGTTCGGATGACTCAACTCTGATTATGTAATTGGCATGTGCCTGGAAACGCCAATACTCAGCCATGAGAACAATGCGTGTTGGAGTTTGGGAAAGTGGTCAACTGCACCAAGTGTTCCATCCAGGATTGCCATTTATTTCCCTCCTTAAACCTTGACATTTTCCCTGTATATATACATATCCACCTGCATAGGAATAGATGCAATGCCGATGCGCAGTTATACGAACGACGCTTCATCCAAAACGAGTGATTCTGGCTACCATCTTTTTCACTTCGGCCTCCAACAAGGGACAGTATTTTTGAATTCCATTCCAACAACTACGGTGACGCAACCGTATCTGAGGGAGAGAGAGAGAAAGTCTATCCAATAACATTCTGAAAACAGTATAACTGATAGACCCAGTGAAGAGTGAACAAGTGGAGCAATGTCGAGTTAGTACTTTTGTGAGCCAGTGTTTCGGTAATGAGCATGCACTGTCCCACCAGATACAGTGTTTCGAGATGGACAGAGATGGAAGAGGGTCAGTCGGCGAATAAACTTTACCCATAAAGACCTTACTCGAACCGTTGCGCGTACGATGTTCGGAACGTTCCTTCAGGAACAGATGAACTATTTTGTCGCCTCGGACGCATTTTGTCACTTCACTTTGTACATTTGTTCGCAGCTTTCCTTTCCACATAGCTGGCTGTTTGCATTCTATTTAAGTTCCGTTCTCATTAAGCCTCTTCAATAATTTCTGTCCTCATTGCGTTTATGAATCCATCTTCAGACGAGTCTGTTTTCCTTTGTGCCACTGACTTCGCTTTAAACACAGCCGGTCGCTTGTGATTAGTACTCCAGTTGCCTCTTCGTCTCTAGAAGAGACGGTGAATTCTGGCTGATAACCTCGCAACAAAAATCCCTCAGCCAAGTTGAATTTGAAATTTCAGTCTACTGAACGATGTTTTTGGTGTTGATGAGTGGTCTGAGCATCATTCACAATTGGCCGAAGCTGTTGCATTCATATGGTTTTCAGCCCCGACCTATACTGCTACCTTGACGAGGTGGTCGGGCTTGTGTGCTGTTTCGATCCGGCGGGCTATGCTGACTAGGACTCCGGTCCTTCCAGGTTCAACCCTGTCAGACAGGCCAAAGGGGAGCAGCCAGACGAAAAGCAGTTACTCATAGGATTGTATGTCGCACTACTGACCGCGTAGGAGTGCTTAGGTAGTGAGGCACGATCCTATGGGCATACAGCAGAACTATTTTTATAGTTGCGGCACTGCTGTCTTCCGTATCAGGAAGAAGGGGTTAGAAAAGGTACCCTCAAACAAAGAGCACTCCGATCGCCCAACGGTTGACCGTGACCGCCGGCGTATTATCCAATACGGTCGAAAAACATCTATCACCCAAAAGCCCGATGTAGCTTTGAGTACATCCACTGCGCGCAGCAGTGCTCAGAATCAGACATCAATGTCTTATTCACTGCGCCCTCGGGCTAGGCAAGCCCCTCACTGCCAAGTGAGTCAGACTTTTGAGTCATTGGCTCCGGGTGGGGTCTCCCAAGTATCCTGTTGTCTCGCAGGTCAGACTTTTGAGTCAGAGACTCGGGGTGGGGTCCCTCAAGTCAACCCCTTCCGCGGCATAAACGACCGGGAAGTATCAGAAGTTATCGCTCTCCCGACAGTGACATTACTTAACCCAATACGACTTTCTCCTACTGTTTTACCCCCATTTCTTCTGCCTTCCATGTGCCTTCGGGCGATAATTGTTTTCTAAGGCCAAGACAACCGGTAAACATTGTGCCTTCAATGTTCGCGCACTCTCCGACAAGTCGGTCAGCAAGCTGCTCTGGCTACAGTTCTGTCTGGAGCTTGATGTTGCTGCGGTCGGAGATGCAGTCTACCGTTCAGAGTATCCATTTTGAGCTCACCTCTAGATAACTGTCGATTCAAGCGCTTCTCTCTCAGGGTTTCTGGTGACGCCGAAGCTGAATCTCGCGGTCAAGCTGGAGTGGGAATCGCACTGAGTTCCAGAGCAGAGCAATGTTTGCTCGATTGGATCCCAGTGAACAGTCGCTTGTGCGCTGTCAGACTCAATACATCGGTAAAGTCTGTCGACGCAAATCATTATATCGGCGTACGCCCAACAGACAGCTGTTCGGATGATACCAAGGATGCGTTCTATGACGCCCTCGTTGACCTTCTGAAGCAAACTAAACACTCAGACATCATCATACTAGCGGGCGATTTGAATGCCCAGCTTGGTCGGCTTTCCCCGGACGAGAAGCGGCTGAGGAGGTATGGTGATGGTTTTCAGCTGGTCTCTTTTGAACTTGAACACGAGTTTCTCGTCATTAGTGCGCATTCTTACCTCAACTGGTTGTCAGACGCCGTTCCTGCTCTCGCGGCTCGTTTTCCTTAGCGCTGCAGTCCTATCGACTTTTCTCAATACGGGCCGCTTAATAAATGTCATTCCAAGTGGTTTATTCTCTAAAATCAATGCTAATCTTGAATAGAAACTCTCCGGTTCGCGAACTGAAAACAACCTATGCGGTTTCATCCCAGCTTCTATCCGATACGCCTTCTGTAATGGTTGTAAAAGTGTCGTTTGTGTCAAATTAAGTTAAGCAAGCGCTTAGAAGTCTTGTCTTACTCCATTTAGAATGGCGGTTGTAGGCTGGATTCAGTTCGGAGTATTGAATACGTCCATATATTTCGCGGGGGCTATTTAGTTGTTAATTCTTTTCTTCACTGGCTAGGGTTGGTTAGCCACTTTTGATTGGTATGGAAACTATCATACACCCACTACTTTCCCTAAAGTGATCAATGGAGGATTTGCGAGCAGTTGGTTTAAGCAACCAGGGGCTAGGTGGCGAACCAATGTTTCAGTTTTGTTGAGTCCGATCAGCGTTAGGCATGCCATAGATTGGAACGACATCCTTCGAATTAGTAGTAAAATGGTAGTCCAAACACTTACTCACTAGAACACGCGGTCGTT
Organism: Paragonimus kellicotti; assembly: GCA_014220965.1. Taxonomy (NCBI): domain Eukaryota; kingdom Metazoa; phylum Platyhelminthes; class Trematoda; order Plagiorchiida; family Troglotrematidae; genus Paragonimus; species Paragonimus kellicotti. Next base: position 20,668 of record LOND01020174.1, read on the forward strand.
GTCTCTGAGGTTGCAGGAAGGTGGACTAGTTACAATTGTAAACCGTTGCACATGCTGTTCTCACAGGCTGGAATCAAGCGACCATTTGTAGTTGGCCTGCAGACCAGCTAGCGTTCAATCTTCCTTCTTTGTCGATTGGTTTCATCCTGTAGGGCCACTTTGTTCCGAACTGTTACTTTTCCTCATTCAGTCACTAACACCGCTTGTGTACTTTCATTTTGATACGCGGAAGTTCAGTAACAACGATCCGTAGCAACCAATCATGCGATTGAGATTCAGACCTGGTTGACGTGACTGCTTCTGTTTGAACAGCCTGACAGTGTTCATCTTGTAGTTAGCCTTGTTTGTCACTTGTTGGCGGAAAGTTTGTTGTGTAAAAACTCGAAATTCACCTTTTTGATCGCACTTATCTTCTACTTCCCGTTCTCTATCAGTGTGCCTAACCTTCGCATTAGTCGCGGTATTATCAGTCACATTAATGGTTTTCGGCTGTATGACGCACTGCTGCACGCGGACACGATCAACACAGGCGATGCGCCGCGCCCGTCAACGGAAAACCGCAAAATTGGCGATCCCAATGACGAACTTTTCCACTTCCATCGTTTCACATTCCAACTTAACTCGTGCCAGCGGTGATCATGCACATCCTGGAGAGGATCTACAACAACTTCTTCGTTCGTTATCCGATGAAGATGAGGTAGAACATCTCGATCGAAATAACAAGTTTTATATAAGTGACGAAACCCTGTTAAATATGCTCCATGAACCCAAATCTCGTTATCCCTGACGTCGTTTTGTACATTTCTCATCCTCCCTTTCCAGTTGTCTGTGATGGTGTCGTTTAATGGTTGTCGTGATGTCAACAACTATTTTGCTTTCATTGAAACTATTTTCTTAGCTCACTCCGATTAAAGGTACTCACATTTTTGGAACACTTTATACCCCTTATGCGACGCACTGTTTCACAGAGAACTGTGGTATCAACCTTCAAAACTCCAATCGAGCCAACTCCTCAATTTTTGCTAACGTGTTCGGTTTTACAGTGTTTCCTGGTTCATTGTATACTTGACTCGGATCGAACTGTGGGTTATCATTTACTGCGTAACATATGCGGATTTCTAATCGTCAGCTTCTCGATCCGATACGCGTCTGTAATGGGTTATGTAGAAAAGTGTCCGTTTGTGTCAAATCTAACGTAAGCCAGCGACTTAGAAGTCTTGTGCCTTACGATCCGTATGTAGTAATGCGGTTGTGTAAGGCTGCGATTTTGGTCAGTTCGGGAGTATGAGATAGCGTATCCATATAGTGTTCGCGGGGGGTCTGTAATATTAGTTGTTAAGTTGCTGCTTTCTTCTACTGGCTAGGCGTTGGTTAGCGCACTTGTTGATTTGTGTAAACTCATCATACACCCACTACTTTCCCTAAGTGATCAATGGAGGATTGTGGCGAGGCAGTTGGTTTAAGCAACCAGGGGCTAGGTGTGGCGAACCAATGTTTCAGTTTTGTTGAGTCCGATCAGCGTTAGGCATGCCATAGATTGGAACGACATCCTTCGAATTAGTAGTAAAATGGTAGTCCAAACACTTACTCACTAGAACACGCGGTCGTTGTCTCTGGAGGTTGCAGGAAGGTGGACTAGTTACAATTGTAAACCGTTGCACATGCTGTTCTCACAGGCTGGAATCAAGCGACCATTTGTAGTTGGCCTGCAGACCAGCTAGCGTTCAATCTTCCTTCTTTGTCGATTGGTTTCATCCTGTAGGGCCACTTTGTTCCGAACTGTTACTTTTCCTCATTCAGTCACTAACACCGCTTGTGTACTTTCATTTTGATACGCGGAAGTTCAGTAACAACCACCCGTAGCAACCAATCATGCGATTGAAATTCAGACCTGGTTGACGTGACTGCTCCTGTTTGAACAGCCTGACAGTGTTCATCTTGTAGTTAGCCTTGTTTGTCACTTGTTGGCGGAAAGTTTGTTGTGTAAAAACTCGAAATTCACCTTTTTGATCGCACTTATCTTCTACTTCCCGTTCTCTATCAGTGTGCCTAACCTTCGCATTAGTCGCTAGCGTTATCTTAGGTGCACATTAATGGTTTTCGGCTAGTATGAACGCACTGCTGACGACGCGACACGATCAACACAGGCGATGCGCCGCGCCCGTCAACGGAAAACCGCAAAATTGGCGATCCCAATGACGAACTTTTCCACTTCCATCGTTTCACATTCCAACTTAACTCGTGCCAGCGGTGATCATGCACATCCTGGAGAGGATCTACAACAACTTCTTCGTTCGTTATCCGATGAAGATGAGGTAGAACATCTCGATCGAAATAACAAGTTTTATATAAGTGACGAAACCCTGTTAAATATGCTCCATGAACCCAAATCTCGTTATCCCTGACGTCGTTTTGTACATTTCTCATCCTCCCTTTCCAGTTGTCTGTGATGGTGTCGTTTAATGGTTGTCGTGATGTCAACAACTATTTTGCTTTCATTGAAACTATTTTCTTAGCTCACTCCGATTAAAGGTACTCACATTTTTGGAACACTTTATACCCCTTATGCGACGCACTGTTTCACAGAGAACTGTGGTATCAACCTTCAAAACTCCAATCGAGCCAACTCCTCAATTTTTGCTAACGTGTTCGGTTTTACAGTGTTTCCTGGTTCATTGTATACTTGACTCGGATC
>LOND01020175.1:0-14364 GCA_014220965.1 Paragonimus kellicotti
ACAGTGAAATGAATTTCTCTGGGTCCTTCCGTCTATCGCGCCGACTACCTTGAGCAGAAGACGGAGGTCTGCAGCTTTCCTTAACCAGTGTCTCCCACAACTCACAACCGTGGAGATATTTAAGTCCTCATGAATATGTGATGAGTTGTGGCGACCGCTGGTATTCCGCAGCCCGAGCGCACTCCCAGTGTGGGTTGCTCATCCTCCTGCCTCATACGGCACTTCGTGTGATGACACTGTTCTTGACAGCCTGGAAAACTTCGCAGGATTTCAGCTTTTTTCTCATTTACTCATTACAACTGGCTTCAATGCACCAAAGATTACTTGGTCACCAATGTTTCGTTCGGACTGTGAGAGTAGTTTCTTGACGTTATTGATTATACTGATACGACGGAATGCGTGAGCACAGCATGTCGGTGTCCTGCGGCAGCGCCGTCCTCGTCAGATTCATTTTCTGCCTGACCTAATTATTGCAATCATGAGCCACCTAGCCAACAGAGTGGCCATCAAACGGACGTCTGAAAGCAGTGATCAGTCGTCGTTGACTTTCCACCACATTAGATACCGGTTACAGCAGTCAACAAAAAGGTCCGCAATTCGGAAGTTCGGTCAGTCTAGTTTCGACGGCCTAATAAGCTAGCTGGATTCAGTCCATTCTGACTGTGACTGTCTGAATGTGAATTACGGAGCATTCCAAAGCGCACTTCAGAAAGCGGACAACTTATCCGTACCACGCAAACCTTCTGGTCTCAGCCACCCCTTCCGCGCAGAATACGTCATCTCCATGAGGACCGTTCTCTCTTACTCGCTACTCGCACACTTACAGAAACTCAGAGAACCTGAACACTTCGTACTGTTCAAAATAGACGTAGGCGAGAAATCCACGAACACACTGAGCTAGTATAGAGGAAAGGTCTTACAGAGAGCTGGTTTCCATCAAAGGTTTCTTATGAAACTGCATAAATCAACTGAGTCTTCAGCTGTTTCTCTGCGACTGCCCGAAGGACAGACTTCTATACGCCCATCTGGCATCCCACTGTACGCCCACGAAACTTTTGGAAGCCACTGATTACTGATGACTTTTCGTTCTAGAAGCTGAAAACCTTTTGCCCAAGGTCGATCTATATAGTACGATGAGTTCAGACGGGAGCCACACCAGGATCCTCAGAAAGGAAGCAATTTGGTGGAATGTCTCCAAAAATGTTACATGAACATGCACTCCAGACGGGCGTTCTGCATGGTGCATGGAAAGAAGCTATGTTCACGCCAACTTTTAGGCGGACGATCGGCACTCCGTTGCCAGCTACAGGCCAATCAGCCTTACTGGTGTTCCATGCGAGATGATAGGGCGCTTGCTAAAATGCGCCATCCTTAAACACTTCCTGGGAAGTATTGTTTTCCATTTTAGCATGGCTTATTTTCTAACCGGTCATGCGTAGTGAGTATGCTGATTTTCATGGATAACCTGACGGGTCTAGGGACGATGGTCTCATTTTGGATGCTACTTTCTTCGGTTTTGTCAAGGCATTAGGTCGTGTCCCAAACAACCTTCTTTGGCACGGACTAGAAGCTTGCGGCATCCAGGGCGAGGTTGTTCTTTAGCTTATCCCTCTCTAAATAACGAAAATTTTGGAGTTGGAACTGAGCCATACAATTTACCACTCTCCCTGATATTCGTGGGAGTTCCTCTAGGTTCATGGCTGGGTCCTCTCCTGTTTCCTATATACACCACTGGCCTTCCGGACGATGCGCTTAATAACGCATTTTTCTACGTCGGTGGATTGAGACTCTGGATTGTCAGTGATCCCCTTGTATCACAGATAGATTGTAACGCGATTAAATGTTGGTTAGAAGATTAGACTATCTAACCAAACGATAGTGAGCACTCACATGTTACTCGTTGGAAATGCTTTCGTGCTTCGCAGCGCATTCGGTACGGTTGACACTAAGAAAGCCGATCCGAAGAAAGATCTATGCATCCCGACGTTCTCTAACTTGTATTTTGCGTATCGTCACGGAAAGACCGCCAAGAGAGGGGTTGCAACCTTTGGAATGACGAAACGGACCTTCCCTGAATAGACAAGGAAGTCTTTTGATGAAAATTACAGGGTTTATATAAGACCGCTGCTAAAATGTGTCAATCAAGTATCGCACACTGGCTTTAAGAATGATACACTCGCTGTTGGGCGTATTTGACATGCAGCTACCGAATTTTCCAATGGCCTGCTGTAAGTAGCTTATCATTCACGACTTGAAATACTTGATTTGCACCCAACGGAATTTCGACGACTGAGGTGGCATAACTTTTAGAAATAATTTCTAGTGTAGAACTCCTCAAGCAGTTTTCATCATGAAGGCTGACGGCGGCCGAAGGGGTCTTGAAAAGATAATTTACAGGCTCCGTTCTCCAACCTTCCTTAGACAGCAGTTTTTTTCCTCACAGCGTTATTACTCATTGGAACGACTTTCCTCCTGAAATCGTTGACTGTTCTTGGGGGTTGTTGTGAAAGGTTGGTAGAATTACATCTAACGGAAACTTCGTAAAATTCACAATCCTACTCAGTTCCTGTTACGAGCTGCGATCCCTGAGAGCGGCGCTGGTTTTACAGACATTTCTTCATGTCAAGGAACGGCTGCTGGATACTGAAGCAGGTAAAATGATTGGAACCGGGTTACTTGAGTCTCCAACGGCAAACTAGCGTTGTAATCGCCAAATCGCTGAAAGCTTCAAGCGCGCCATCACGTGCTCATATAAGAGTCCCTTGAAGACCACGTCACTAGAGGCTAGCATCACCTGTGCTGGTAGCGCATTTTGGTCATTAACGGCCCGTCGAGTCAGACGAAATGTAGAGTGAAGACGTCCTGGTCACTGCTTGATAATCGGATGAGGATGACCCCGGGATTTTACTCATTTTGGAAAAGTAAACCTGCTCTCAGCCCCTCCTCTGTGTCACCTGATAAAATATGGCGTATCGTAATAAGGTCACCACGGAGTCACCGGTAACCGTGGGATGCCTCTGGACATACCAACTGTTGGCTATAAAAGAGGCTACGCGCCCCAACAACCATAAGCGTGGCTGCTGTCTGTACTCTTTCAAGTTGAGATACCTTGTTGTGCAAGGTAACACGGCTGTGTAACCGTGCTCCAGTCTCGAACTAACATGAGACCAGGAAATTAACCGAAAAACCTCCCTGAACATCTTATCAAAGGACCAACAGGTCCGAGTAGCCTTTCATATATAACGCGGGTCTTCGCAATGTGACCCTGCGTTCTGACACTGTCGACACAAACACTCTGAGGTCTCATTCGCTACTACACTGTGCCACCAAGTGCGCGCTGACAGGACATGCCCTGACATCCCTGACATTGTCCAGGTGCACAAAGGAGAATTTCTCTAAAGTTGCAGGCGGGGTGAATTGAACTGTCCATTCTGACCCCGTGTTCATGCCTCGGTATATTATTCTATTGTCCATGTCTGAAGTGGTGGTCAATCATACCTTCATTCATCAGCGAAGACGAGGCAGGCAACTGCAGTTGGCCCAGTAGATTTTTGATGAAGATAAAGAACAACGGGGGCTCGAGCATTGATACTCGCGGAACACCATCAGGAATGGGCAGCCAGTCCATTATGTGTTGGTTGACCTTGACGTCAAATGACCCGCCATGAAGGAAGTCTGCTATCCAGTCACTCATAGGCGATCTGACAGCGTACGTTATTAATTTGGTGAGCAAGTGGTTATGTGGGACCCTGCCGAAAGCCCTGCGGAAATAAAGAAACACCACGTCCGTAATCCTGCCTTCAGCTCTAGCTCCACCCATCGCTACCTGACAAGCAGGCAAATTGCCGAGTAGGATTGCCATTTATAAAATCCATGCTGCCTGTCACTGAGAAGCACGTGAAAACCCAGGTTCTACTGAATACGATCAGACGCAAACCGTTCCATTGCCTTACAGAGCATATAAGTTGACCTTACTGGCCAATAGTTGGATAACCTCTGGAATTCTTACCTCCCCTGTATATTATAGTGGCCTAATCAATCAAATGATAAAAATGACTAAAAATATGGTAATACCAAGAAAGGTTGTAACGGTAATGGATAGGCTCCAAAGGTAAGCGTACAAACAAAACAGAAGACGTATCGGTAAAAAGGAACGAATCACTGATAAGTCGCGAACGGCTGAGTTGAATAGACCACCACAAGAGGGAAATACAGCGCCAGGAGTGAAGTGCGGGAAGCAACCAACGGATAATTCCACACGCGGCGTGAGATGACGAACGTTGAGCGTCGATGGATTAGCCAACACGCGGAGCTAAAATATTTCAACGTGCAACTGCTTTACCAGCTCGAAATCCGCACAAATGGAGAAGGCAGAGACGGTGCGCGGTAACTCCCGTTTATTCGTGTTGACGATTAAATTCAAAAGTGAGTTGATGGTTTCAAACAAGTGTACAGATGAGGTTGACAAAACGGTATATACAGAAATGTACAAAAATGAATTATGAAATATAACTGTGAATTGTGGACACTATAACTTCGACGCCATCACAGCTTGTTTCTACTCATCTGGCAATTTGCCTTAATCCATGGACTGTTGATACAAGTTCCTTAGTGGTACGGATAACTCCACTCTCACGTCACGGCAAAGGTGGGGAATTTAGTCGGAGCCAGCAGATTTTCCAGAAGCAATCAAAATCCGCTCGCTTCCCATTTCTTCAACAGTGAACATTGTTTCGGCAAGATATGATCCGACATCGTCGAGCATGTCAGACTGCGTGTTAGTCTGAGATTCAAGTGAGGCATGATGCAGAGTCACCAGCTAAGCTTTTTTTAGGTCCCAAACAATTCCGTTTTCAGGCTGATTCGTCACTTCCGGGGTTTTCGTGCTTGTTCTTCTGCGTCGCCCAATGTACACACTAAGCTCCTTCGGTGTTGTTGCCGATTCCAAGGCCAGCCTTCACTCATAGAGTTAGCGCCTTTTCAACTTCGTGGTATTACATTCACTTTATGTTCTCCGGTACGTATCGTAGCAGCAGTGATCAACCCAGTAGCCCGTCTACTGTGGATGTCTGCGCTTGAAGATGGCACGTAATTTGACATCCAACTTAGGAAGCCCCTCAGCATGGGACGCATTAAAAGTTATCCGTACAGACCGTTTCACATCAGTCAATTGGTTGTCTCTGAAACCGTGTCGGTGGGCGTCAACCGTGGCCACGTTACCGCCCCACTCAAAAACGCACGTGGCTTCTCTCATCTCTTCGAATGGAATTGCCCAGGCATTCCGTCGAACACAGGCGGGTATTCCCCGCGATTCACCTATCGCCCCTCGTGTGTCTAACAGCACATGATCACTGCTATCCGTTGGACGCGAAATATCTGCGTAGCTGCTGTCGGACTGTAACGCGGAGAGCACTTGACCCAACTCGGGGCGGCATCTGACCGGAAACCGCGTAGGTGCTTCAAATATTGGCGCATGCAAAGCTGACCAATGACCAGTCGAAGTGGTGATTAAAAAATTGGTTCGAAACACTGGTGCAAGTCTTTGTGTTCCAACTGATGTCAAATGTGTTGGTTTCCCAGTATTAGACAGTGGTTGGTTGCCTCAAAAATCATCGGGTCGTGCAGCAACCGAGCTGGAAACAATCGAGGAAAGAGGTATATGACATCAAACGCGGTGGAGCTATCCGTCGTTATCTTCACCTTGCAACACAAGTCTTCCGAAGCGCCGTCAGAGTCAGCTCTGGCATTACTCCCCTAGCTTACCAAACGGTCACACTGGAGTGGTTCAGGCAAAACAGGGTGTATCTGGCAAGGGAAACCTCAGCATCCAACACTCTCTGACAGCCACGTCTCTGAAGGAGTTAGGACTGAGGAGTGGTCAATTTCAGTCTATTCCTTCACCTCATCCATCTTATTCAGGAAGCTCAGGACGCTTGAATAAACCACTCAACCGACTTAAGGTTAGTTCACGTTTCGGAAAATTTAAGATGAAAGTGTAGAACGGTATTAACAGGTTTCTATTACCCCCGTGTTTAAGGAGAAAGCAAAAGGTTTCCAACGTACCTGAACCCTGAATCCTAGATGAGCAGGTCGCAATTTCCCTTGTTTCTCCTATCATGCAGCTCCTTTTAGGTCGCCTTCAGGCATTTACGGTCACCTAGCGAACATCCGCGCAACATGTTATTGACAACCGCTGTGAAGGCACGCGAGCTTCTAATGAAGTGCCTTGAATAACTTTCAGTTACATTTGTGGCTCATTTACGTAATTCGCTTTCCAGCTGAGATGGACTGTTGTCCGAACAATAATCATTACAGCCGGATTTTCTCCACTTGTGAACAACATAACTCGACCACATCATCAGTTCAGGGATCGCGCTTACTGATGTCCTGTATTGCTTCATAGAAGACAGATTACCCGTAATATTCAACTCATTTTCATATTAGCTCCTCCAAAGGTAGTTGTATAGTTTAACGGTGGTGGACGCGCAGGTACGACTAAACTACCCGGGACAGATGCCACGCGGTAATGCCTGAGTTCGGTTATCGATGTTCTTCTGAGATATCAGGCACGGCTAAGTCTCATCCATAGTTTTAGTAACGCAATTTTTACTACGGATAATGATGAGGGTATATGCCCGTAAGCAGAATCCGAATAATAGTTCGGATAGTCACAGCAAAGACGCAGCTACTTCTTCAGAAGCACAAAAGTTCCCATATGTTTTGGCTCCATTGCAGATAAAATGAAGTGACTACGAGATAAACCCCGCCTGCTTGTTGCATGATGTGCAAAATCCTTCTTAAAACACTAGTTCACATTGTACATAGGATCTTAAGAATCTTTGCCTGCCATCTGCTTGCTTGCATGCGATCGCGTTTGTTTGTTTGCATGCTTGTCGGTCTATGCGCGCCAATGATGCCATACACACCCTTGGCTTGGTCGCAAGCTCAGTGGCCAGATCCTAAACCTCCGTTGCAATTTTTGCGTAGTGGAGTCGTCTAGTGTTGTCCGAGAACTATTGTAACCTCCACATTCGTTGGGTCTCTCAATTATTGGTATCTTGATTCCGCGTCTGGTGTTCACTGCGTGTATATGGGAATGGTTAACGTTTTGCGCTTGTACAGGAAAACGCTTATTGTTGTTCTGTTTCTAAGTGGCTGTCATTGCATACCTACGATAACTTCCTTGCTTTTCTATGTCTGATATGCTGTCAACTCAATGTATATTTGAATCTTGTATTTGTCCAATTTTCGGTTCGTTTAGCACTACTTCCAGCGTTCTGTCTGTTGCATTTTGATGGCCTTTTCTAGTGGATATTTTGAGTTTTCAGGTAATTCGCATTCAAGTCTAATTCTCCTCAATGGAACGATATATCTTCCAATTATTTCGATCGCTTTTTATATGATTTTTTTGCACTTGGGAAATGTTTTCAGTGAACATACAAACTGCGCATTCTTTATTGAAACTTTCGACTGCGCATAACTGATTTTACTATCTCCACTCGCGACTAGCGATCGATCCGTGGTCAGTGCTCTGCATGTTGACTTGCATGACTTAGGAGGTCCTCACAATCCTGCAACTAGCTCTGTGGTATGTGTGTAAACCTATTCAAGGATCTTGATGCCCTTTAACAGGCAGGGTGATTAGGTTTGCACATTCCGTTCCAAATAGAACCTCTATGGAGTAAAGGAAGACCGGGGATGTGGGCTCAGTGCAAGCAGCATCTCCTTCAACTAGACTGACTTTGCTGTTAGCTCCACTCTTTACTATTGGAGCATTCAGGGAAACTCCTGAGTCTACTTGTGTAGTTTTGTTCAAATCATATTGTTGCGATACGGACAGAAGAACACCGCTCGTGTGAAACATTCTTGTGCTACTTTTGCGAGTTTGGTGAACGGTGCTGTATTGTATCGAACGGCAGGTGGTTTCCTTCAAACAAGTCACATTGTCTGTTGAGGTCAGATTGAACGTAATCTCCGTTTGATGGAACAAGCGTTGGGGATATGATTTATAACTGAACTTTCCCAACGCCTATCTGCAATGACACTGTTGACGAATACAGGAAAACGCGGAGGACCTAACTACTTGAGAGACACGCCTTTAGGTGCTGGGTGTGTTTTGGGGCATAGGACTTGAACTTTAACATCAAGGAATCCGCCGGTTAATTGATTTTTCAGTCATCTACAAATCCCACGGTGATCCACCAAGACTAGTCTTTAGTTACAATACGCGGTAATCATCCTTATATAAGCCCCTGCAATGTTTGGGTAGACTATACTGACACTTACAATGCAATCAACCGGATTTCCCCGTGGGCATCCAGCTAACAGTCGATTGCTAGCAAGCTAGTGGACTGGATAGAATCCGTATCACACACGGGCAAGGAAAATCGTTCACCCGCAAGCGATGTCGAACATGGCCGCTTTCTAAACTAAGATGTGATCGAGAGCGGTGCAGACGGATGGCGGTTTGCGGCGCCGCCAACTTTATCGTCTTTGTAAGTGCTCGTTGCCCAACGATACCTCCATTCCGTGGTGTTTCTACACTCTACTAACTAATGATAAAGCAGAGAGTACGGTAAGGTTGTCATGCATTCAGTACACTGTTCAAGAAGACTTGGTGGGATATTTTAGGAGCTTAGTGACATGGATTGTAAGCCGTATGGGGTTCTTAAGTAAATTAGCTCGAACTGTTCAGCTGTTCTCAAGAGAATGTAGGGAGTCAGTTTGGACTAGTGGTAGCCGAGATTGGTCATGACTGTATGCGGAGGCTACCTAGTTAAGGCCGCCACAATGTTAGCTTCAATCAGGTCACCGGGAATAGCGATACTTAGCATCTCGGGCACATGCTAGGATACAATGGACAAAGGAGAGAATATGTTTGGGTTTTACTTGGAATGATTTTTTCTAGATCGCTGCTGAACTTTCCGTGTTTCAGTTGTCGGCCAGGTCGCCTACAGTTTTTGTTGAGTTTTGTGGTCTTTCTGAAACAACTGCGCGCATTATCTGTAAAGTTGCTGAGTCTGCTAGTGGACAAGTGGGTATGCGCTAGACCCTCATCCACTAACAATTTAAAACGCCTTTCGGAAGAGCAATCGAAACGTTGTCCCAACAGACATCGAACTAGGAACGCAGTGAGGTTTAGAAACAAACTGTATATTTCCAACAATGTTTGGGAATATGATAAGTAGTTAGCTCTAGCTTAGTCTGGGACCAACGGCAACAACCAAGAGGAGAAAAAAGAAGCGCGAGGTGGGCTACCGCCCACTCGGCGGCACTCAAAAGCGCGCCAAGCGAAAAGTGCGTGGAACCTTCGAGTGCGTTAAACAACGCTCGAAAAGGTTCGGGCTAAACGACGCTGGAAGAATGGACGGTGAGAATATGAGTCGTAGAGAAAGGACAAGCACTCACTGCGTACAATTAATGGCACGCTGAAGAAAGTGGCGCTGAGTTCATATCAGGCCTCCTATAGCAGGCGTACACAGAATCATGCGTACAGAACAAACAAGCGGGAAAACATGGTTGCAGCCGGGATCCTTAGAGAAGCCACACGACCGCTGGTCACTGCAAATCTATTAGATTATGGCTGAGGTATCTGTGCTCGGTTCAATTAGTCTCCAGTTCATTTAAAGTCGATCTCGCTATTTTATTATCCTCCTCATATAAAACACAGTGATCACCATTGTTTTCACCTCAGCTATTATTACTATTTCTGCTGCTGTCGATTAGTCCTGACTTTGTAAAGTGTTAAGTGCCCGAGCGGAACATTTTTGCGTTACGTTTTTTTTTTTTACAGCAATGTACGATTTCTACCATTCTCTGATGCGCGCACAGTCATTTTGCTCTGATCCAGCATTGTCCATCTGCTCTAGCGATTTCGGTTCTGTTTTTCCTCTCCTATTGCTGATGGAAACTAAACCGCTAATTTAGTTCGATTTTCGAGGAAATTTTCACAGTGGAGGTGCAAAACTTGGTTTTATTTCATAACTATTCGGTTACTGTCGCTTTCAAGCCAGTTTTCCGGATACCTTTTCAACAATTGATTTTGAAAATAACACATCTCCATCACTGAATATCGGAGAAAGATGTTACTGGGATGTTAGATACCGCGTCAGTCAGTGTAAACTGGAATTGTACACAAAAAATTCAACAGTACTCGAGGGTGAGAACATCTTTCAAAATCGAACAGGGAATGTTCTCATAAAACGAAATGAACAGCTCAGTTCCAATCAGTAATGGGAGAGGAAAAAATGGAACCGAAATCGCTAGAGCAGATGGACAGTGCTGGATCAGAGCAAAATGACTGTGCGCGCATCAGAGAATGGTAGAAATCGTACATTGCTGTAAAAAAAAGTAAACGCATAACGCAAAAATGTTCCGCTCGGGCACTTAACACTTTACAAAGTCAGGACTAATCGACAGCAGCAGAAATAGTAATAATAGCTGAGGTGAAAACAATGGTGATCACTGTGTTTATTAGGAGGATAATAAAATAATGAGAAGTCGACTTTAGGTGAATAATTGTGCCGTGCACAACTTTTTCAGTTATGTTCCAATAGACTGGTAAGGTCAACATTCGTTAAGTGTCGCATCGTAATGTGAACAAGCCTGCTCAATGCCTGCCTTGCAAGCCGAAAGCGGCTGCGTGACTCCACATTAGCAAAACATGAAGCTTGCATCTGCTTTATCGCCTCAAGACTGGCCCTTGAGCTGCTTAGCTCAAGACATCCTGAAGAGCATGTTTTCTTTCAGTAACTTGTTGTAAAACGCCTTTGACGAGTCGCCACTTGGAGTCTACGGAAAACCTTTGATCAGCTTATTACGTTGCATTATCTGATGCTCTATAGGTGGCCGGAACAGTTGCGCAATGAAATGTGTATTGGCCAGCTAGAAGGATTTCAAGTCAAGTGATGATGACATTAACGTCGACAAACATCGCTGGTTCGTTTAACAGCCAAAAGTCCGGTGACAAAACTAAATATCATGGAGACGAACGGTCCCATTCTGGATGTGTTCGCTGAGGCTCACGCCCAAAGTGACGCTGAAAAGTTTGCTGCCATTGATCCGATGCGACAGATCAGCGAAAGGTTAAAGTCCAGTAGGTTGAGTATATTTCAGAAGTCCTTGCCGTTGATTTTGTCGGGGTAAGTTAGATTATTTTGACAGATTGTCTTGCTTGGTTTGATTATTGCTGAAAGATGGCCTCACGTTTTATCATCATGCTTATATAACATGCATGAACCACCTTTATTCTTGCCTCAGCTACTGCTACCACTTTCTCCTTCTGATACTCAGTATGAGCCCTGTGAATGTTTAAATTCCAAAGGTAGACTTTCCTTTCAGATTTTTTTCTTGAGAAACCTATAATTCTTATCATTTCTGGATGCGCGAACAGTCTTGTTGCTTTAACTCAACAAGTGACCGTCTGCTTGAGTGAGCTCAACTCCGTTTTGTCGTTCCCCATTACCGAGCACTGCCTAGCTGCTGTGTTTGTTGTGGGGAACATTGTTTGCAAAATTTTTGAGGTTTTTCCAAGTTCTACGTGAGAGATTTGATTTTCTGTATATTTATTCAGTTAGTACCGTAGTAAGTTCAGTTTTTGCGAGCGCCTTCTCGTTAACCATTTCGAGGGTAAAATTGCCTTTCCTGCCATTTGGTATTGGGGGAAGCATTTATTGAATCGCCAGATTACACGATCAGCGAAAAATTCAACGCTAACTTTCGATGACCTGCAGGGGATGAAGAATTTCATCGCCACCCACCGTTGTTGCAGTTGTATGGCAATGACCGGCTCCAGTCACGCAGATACTGCAGCTATCTCTTCTGGAAAAAAAATGGGGAGAGCCTGGTGGGCTCCAGCAGAACAAGAACAGTTTGTTTGCTGTGTCCGTAGGCGGCAACTCTGCCCCGGGTCCACTCCGACTATCACACCGTATAAGACTGAGATATTGTAAGAGAGTTTCACTGTCCTTACCCATTGAGGAAAGCCATGTATCCATGACCGCATCCAAGCGAGACAAATAGACTGTGCATGTGTCACACAATTCTGACAATTTGTTACGCCGTCTTTATACACTTGCCTGGAAACACCATCATAAGATCACTTTGAGAAGACAGTCCGGACTGATTGACGACTCGCGGCCGCTGGCAGAGTCGGCGTTGTGTCCGATAACAGTTTGATCGTTGTGACTGTCGACATTTACCATACCGACCACAGGTAAGTTTTATCGAAGTAGAACGGAACGAATTCGCCGCCCTGTGGTGTTGTCAGGGCAATTAGTTCAATAGCTGCTTGCCTGAGCACCCAACGTCGGTCGGTATGGATTCGGATGACTTCTGTGAAGTCAGTGCGATGGTGGGTCATATTTATACTATTTCTAGGGCTACTGCCTCCAAAGCCACAGGCATTGCAAAATAAACCAGTTGGGATTTGTCGGAAATTGTTGTTGCAACCGCAGTGGATGCATGTGTGTTATAAACGTAGGTCACTTTGCTGTAAATCTGGAATATTACGTAGAATTCCATGACATGTCGCTTCTATCAAGATAAGAAGAGCTTCCAGTAAGGCGGGTCTCGTTACGTAGAAGGTATTCAGATCTCTGCTACCTACGCCAACGTCAGTCTGACCCAGGTGCGATAAGCTGATAGCGAAACGTTAGTGTCCCGTTAGTGGTGCGCACGCGGACAACCTGCAGGTGTCTGTGAGACGAACCCGTCTGCATGATTCACTGTTCATGAGACACCAGTGCGCCGATAACTTTGCACTTGTCTCTGTCAGATTGGTTTAGGTCATGTGACCTTTCCGACTAAACAAGCAAGCTCCGGCCTGCTTACACTTGTGTGCTGATTCATCGTCAGGCCGCTTGGCCTTGATAGCGGTTCTCACCGCACAGTTGTCGTCATTGTTACAACACTTGCTTAACTCTGCACGTCTTTTGCGGTCAGAATACACTTGTATTGTCCAACCGTTACAGTGCACGTACCACAACTACCTGTCTTCGGGATTTGCTGACTACACCAAATGCTTGGGTAACGAAACTTGACGATTATCACTAAAATTTCCTCAGCTTCACGCACAATTATCTCATTTTACCCCTGCGTACTGCAACATTCTGAGAAGATTATAGGCATCGCTTACGAAAAATTGAGTCGACTCTGTGCGCATCACTTCAGTTGAGCAGCGCGGAAGCCTCGTAAAGTAGCACAACAAGTTCCGGTGCTCATAGTGAGGGCATTCAGTTTAGCACATGTAGGACCCTATTTGCTTTGCGCATTTTTACTAAGCGCTGGCTGATTACTTTATTGGGACTCCGAAGTCTTGCTTCCAACACACTCTGTACGTTGTTTTCCGCCCATACTCCACCCACCTGTCATGAAGTCCGTAGTTACCGGCCGAAGGTGAGTAATTACACATTCGGAAAAGCTTCTGCTTAGCTACCTAGTAACTGTTTTCATCAAGGGCGTTTTTAATTTTTTTAATGAATGGCTGTTAAAAATCGTGAACGCGTGCAATACCAGTTAGGTCGACTTGGAATGTTTGCTCGCTTCATTCTTTTTCAAACGTCGCACATGGGCATCGGAGATCCAGTCACTCTTTGATATACTCGAGAGTGGCAAAAAAAAGGCAGAACGGACAGCAATAAAAAGCAAGCAAGTTATCTTTGCAAGGGAGAGTCATTTGCAACCGCAACATCATTGCATTCGTAATAATACATGAGATGTCATTAAGCAGGTTGTCTATCAGACCTTGTAAGTACACATTTGTATCACCGCTTCCCTATACCTGTGCGGATGCTCTACTTCTGAGCAGACACACCCTGACCGGTATGCCGATGTGGCCTTTCCAAGGGCAGAAGTGGCACAAATTGGTCTCAGACCTCAAAGCAATAACTGCTCTTCCCAACTAACAAACTTGTGAGGAAAACTTCGACTACTCTTCCATTCACTTTTAGTCCCATCACGGGGCCACACTATTATGAGCAAGCTACCAGAATAAGCGGCAGGGGCTTGCGTCATTGGAGGTGTTTACATGACACTGCGGAGATACCGTTATTTACTTATTTACTCTTGGTTACAGTGGAAATGTATGTTTTACCTCATGAAAGTGAACGTTTCTGCTACCGGTTTCTACTTCATTACGGAAGTGTACGTAAAATTAAACTCATCAGGCCTTTTATTAAAACTGCTGCACCTATTAGGTGTTTGAATCTTGTAGACATATTGTTTATCCATAGACTCAGTAAATTTTTATCTCTTCTACCGTTAGTTTTGTATTGTTTCACCAACTGTTAGTTCACAGTGCTCTGGGCGACGATATTTCGACTAGTGAATTTAAACAATAAAGTTTACTGCCAAAACAAATCACTA
>LOND01020176.1:0-23007 GCA_014220965.1 Paragonimus kellicotti
CCCTTCAAAAGAAGATGGAGAGGTGTTGGTAGAGACCTTCAATGTAGTTTCAACTTGTGTGGACGACGGAGACCATCCCTCCGCGCTGGGTCACTCGATAATAACTCCTATAGTGAAGAAAGGAACCTCAGGCTGTTGCGAAAATCTCAGGGGGATTAGTTTGACCCCAGTCATTTCAATGGGTTCTGGCATCCCAGTAATTACTTGGTACGAAGGACACTGCAGTTCGGACGAGGTGAACATTAGGGATCACATTTTCACCCTCCGTCCAATTTTGGAGCATCGTCATGTCAACCACCGGCCAACAATCGCCGTATTTCTCGGCTAGAAAGGTGCGTTCAATTCGGTGGATCGATCTACACTACGCTCAAAGAGCAAGGGTGTACCGACTAAGTATGTGAACATACTGTCGGCGCTTTATTCCCATACTTCAGCTCAGGTTAGGGTTTACGGTGAACTGTCTGACAGTTTCAGCACCAGGAGCGGCGTACGTCAAGGCTGTCCCCTTTCACCATTTTTGTTCAATTTCGTCATAGACGAAATAATGGAGGACTGTCTGCGGCACTCACGAGATATCGGCGTGCACCTCCTACCTGGTGAAAGACTGACTGATCTTGATTATGCTGACGATAAGGTGTTGCTGTTTGACAACTTTCAAGCGGCACAAACAACGCTAAACGCTATTTCGCGTTCTGCTAAGTACTTCGGAATGCGCTTTGCAGCCTCAAAATGCAAAGTGCTTCTGCAAGATTGTTGTGATTACGTAGATTTAATGTTAGATAATGAAGTCATGGAGTTGTTGACCGGTTTGTATACCTGGGAAGCTGCATCAGCGGTGGCGTCGGCGGAGGTGTAGGGAATGAAATAGAAGCGCGTATTTCCAAGGCTAGGGCGGTGTTCGCTAATCTAAGACACCTATGGCGACAGAGAGGTATTTCTCTGAAGCTTAAGGGTCGCGTATATCAGACAACAGTGAGGGTTGTATTACTTTACGGCAGCGAAACCTGGCCACTCAGGGTAGAGGACGTGAACCGTCTTCAGGTATTTGACCACCGATGTCTGCGTTCAATCGCTCGTATCGGGTGGCACCAGCGAGTAAGCAACGAGGAGGTTAGGAAGCGGGTGTTTGGCACTGATTGTCAAACGAGTTCTTTGTTCAGTCGCTACATTTGCACAGACTTAGATGGTTAGGTCATGTACTAAGGATGCCAGCTAGTCGTTTGCCACACCGAGCACTGTTTGCCGACGCTGCGGCCGACTGGCGCAAGGTGCGAGGTGGACAGATGATGACCTGGCGTAGACAAATGAAATCGTTCACGAAGGGGTTGGTCACTGTAGATCGGGTTCGTCTCCCGGGCTGGGGCCCTCGCGACTCACAGAGTCGGTGGCTTGAGACGTTAGGTGAGATGGCGGCTAATCGAGCTCAGTGGCGTGAATGTTGTCGTTGTTTGGCCGAGTTGTCTGTGAAGTGAGTGCACTTAATGATGCGGGGCAGTGAAAGCCGTAAGGAAGCTGTCTTGCTGATGACGCCTTACTTTCACTCACAGCTCGGTTGTTTGTTTGCAAGGTGTAGGCGCCTTGATGTTGTATGTTTGAATATAGACGTAGCTATTTTTAGTAGTTAGGTCCCCTTCCCTTCTTTTTTTCTTCTCTCTTCCTATATAGTTTTTTTTCCTTCGTGGTTGTGTGGCAGTTAAGCATCAGTGTGAACCACTGATGTATTGCTGTCTATGATGATGATGATGATGATGATGATGATGATGATGATGATGATGATGATGATGATGATGATGATGATGATGATGATGATGATGATGATGATGATGATGATGATGATGATGATGATGATGATGATGATGATGATGATGATGATGATGATGATGATGATGATGATGATGATGATGATGATGATGATGCTTCTCAGGTAGCACAATGCCAAAACTACCGTCATAATTTGATGTCTTTTTTTTACTGAGATCCTTGTAGGTGACATAGACTATCAGGCTTACAGAGAGCTGATTGCAATGTTGTTGATAATAGATGAACATCATTTCTCTTTACAATATCAAGACGGCTGACTGGTTTTTGCGTTCAGTGACATGGGAATTGGGAAGTCCGACATTTTTGCAGAATCAACAACATTTATCTAAACCTACCCTGCTAACCCGGAAGTTCTGTTTAGCAGTTGTGAATCAACTTTCAAACGTCGTTCGGACACTCTTTGTTTGTGATATCATTTTCACTAACTTTCTTCGCAAACGAATTAAACATACAATGTGGAACCTCCATCTCCAATAGATCGCTGAAATTTAACAGCACAACAATGTACACGTGTTCGTATCTACAGAGTTAAACAAACTGTACGGATGAGTCAACTGTGTGACATGCAGACTATCCTGATGGAATTCCTTGTAAACAACCGCCAGATGGAGAAATTGTATGAACTCGTGAAATTTCAGGTTTCTCCAGAATAGCTTGGGAATTTCACAAGAAACATAAATGATTTATTTGTTAGTTATAAGGTTGCAGTTTTTCTTTGAAACTGTTTGCTCAATAGGTTCAACTTTCAAAAATTATCTGATATTTAAGCTATCACGCGTAACAACAATGATTCACCCTTCAAGCTGTCTATGACTCAAAAATACTGCCATGTTCTTTCACTTTACAGAAAAAGACGTTGACAATTTTCTGGTCTTATTTAGTATTTTGGTATATGGTTTAAAACTGTCCTTCCAGGGTGGACCACTCAGTTAATGACATGGTTCTGTTTCTACCGTTTATCGCAGTACCTCTTCGGTAAATCACCTTGGTCCATGTGGTCCCATTGATAATCCCTGACTTGAATGACAATGGCCTCTGGCCTTGTGTCCGTTTCGTCGCTGACTAACGTCCGAAATTCTGACCCTATAACAGGTTTACTAGGAGATGCCATGCTCAAAAGTATTTATCCACTAATGTTCTGTTTAAACGTATATAGTATCTGGGCAATACATAAGTTATCTCTATTGGGTTTAACTTATCCTGTTAGCCAGAAAACAGCTATTCATCTTCACTTAACCACAAAAACCGGTACTGTGGAACGTAACTGGCTCAGAATTGTCCGTATAACTGAGTTTTGCTTAACTTCATCAAAGTCAGGCTGACCAATCGTAGTGCGGGATCATTTTCAGTGTGTGCTAGGACAAGTTGATATCGTGTCTTATGAGCAGTGTTGAGTCAACTTCATTGAGAATGTCCAGCGGTAGGTGGTGGATAGTAGTTGCCCCGTCAACTAAACTCCATCTGTCCGTTCTCACTCAGCATGAAACCTGGTGATTTCCATATTAGGTGGATCGTGTCAGCAAATTCAGACGTTTAACTTCACTCAGACCTGATGGGAAGTCAGTTGTACTTACTTACACTGCCTACGCGAAAGAAGTACAAGTGTAATCTATCAGTTGTTCTTCGATTAAGCGCAGTTTCCGTGACATGCGGAAACAAAATTGAAGGCTTTTTCGCTGTCGGTTTACTATCCCGCTGTCCGTTTCGAACAGGTTTGGAGGTCAAAGATGAGAGCAAACCGGACGATCGTCCTCTGTTCTACAATGGTCAGGGTGGTTTGACCTTTTCTACCCTCGGTGGTCCGTCCATGCTGGTGCCTCTTCGCTTGCTTTGGAGATACGGTACTCAGTTTATTCGGCTCAGGTGGTACACCGGTTCAATGATCAGAGATTTTTCTCGGTGGGTTACTATTACCATGCACAGACAGTATTCTGGATTTTCACACAACCTTGAACGATATATATAGTCAGTCTGCGGCAGCGTGCATTTAGTACATTTATTACATGTAGTTGGAAGCAACCGATCACGAATTGAAATGAAGTTCATTGAAGCATGTCGTGTATGTGTCGTGTGGTCCAATTACTTAGACTGCCTGTGTGACTCACACTCATATGTGGTGTCTTGCTATGCTTCGGCTGGTTTACTTTCTTATCCATAGATGGTGCATCAATTGATACACATTTATGAATGTCCGTGTGATTTTACATTGCTTGAGTCATTTTGAACATGGAATGCCGCGTGCGACTTACACAATACACTGCGCCAGGGAAGACTGATTCAGACGAATTGCATAGTTGAACCACCTAGCAGTTCAAGAGGGTATATTTTTCAGTCGTTTAAATATTTATAATCAAATTCTTACTGCTATCCATTGACTGCAAATTTATGTTTCAGAAAATTTTCAATTACAAAAACATACTACTTGTTTGCGGTCCTAACAATATTTATTATTAAAAGTAACACATCCCCAAAAGTATCACTTTTTGATTGCCGGAAGGGTACAACATTTTAGGAAATTGAATGTACCGGATGGGTCGGCTTTTCTGAGGTTCAACCAGAAAACTGGTGACGCCCTACTGAACAAAAGCTCTGCCAACAAACTGTTCGTCTGTCGAACTCACATTAGATGTCATCCATGGGGCATCAAATGAACAATGTGAAAGGCATGGTTTACGATGCATCTGCAGCTGCAGAACAGGTTCGAGCCACTGAAGTCTGCATTGCTCAAGCAACACATCTATGGGCAAATCAAAATTGTCTGCTTCGAATTAGTAGAACATCGAACAGGCCTGTGCAGTCCAAGTCTCACTGCCGTTTGGAGTAAACATGTATTGAAGACCTGTGCACTCTCCCATTAGATCAAACGCTGCAACTACTGCGATACCGTGTGTGATAGATAAGTAAAAATACTGTCACAGTTTTTGGTTGTTTTATAATTGAGCGCCTCCGATAAACTAGCCAGACAGATGCGTCTGCCCGCGTAGATAAATTTCTCACGTACCTTTAAGCACGTTGCCATTTAAGCTGGTCGCGTTTGCAGGTATTTGCCTCTCTGTAAAGACAAACCACAGACCAAAACGGCGAACTGGCGTCGTTGGTGGTTTCAGGATGTCTTGCCTTACTCACTGTCAATCGCCAAATTGAGTATCCGGAAGTGGGCCACGTGATGCGGCCATATTGTGGTGGATTATCAAGCGGGAGGTGAGAGTATTCCAACACTTGGCGGAATACCTCAACGCGGGGGAAGGTCCGTCCAAAAGCCCACAGCGAGCAGATCGGGGACAACGTGGGCGACCGGATGAGTCATCGCTCGACTGGATCGGACCAACGGGCGAGGCATGGCAGGCAAAATAGGATGGACGACCAGATCGGGGGCGCGATTATTCCAACACTCAGAGGAATATCTCGACACGGTCGCGGAATACAGTCAAAGCCCACAGTGGATAGATGGCGGACAACACGAGCGACCGGACGAGCTATCGCTCAACAAGATCGGACTAACGGACGAGGAGTGGCAGGCGGAAAACCCCCCGGTAGAAGGCGCCGATCACACACGTAAACCGGGCAGAAGTGCACACGACGTGTGAGCGGAAACCGGGGCGTGTTGTGGACTGGAATGCTGACTCATAAACGCGAGCGCGTGCGTAGCATGGTAACTATCGTGTTGGACAATAAAGATTGTGCTTTATTGGACGCCTTCTCGCTACAATATGTTGTTGTTCAGCTGCTCGGTTGTGGAATTCTCCCGGGTGCCTTGATCTAGAAAACTGATTGGAAAAGACGGATTCGAGCCATGTTGTTGCACGCGACTTGTCGAGCCGAAAGGAGATGGGGTTTTTTACGTCTCACGTAATCTGAGACCCGGAGCTAAATTTTGCGATCCCCATGTGGCATGGTGGTTCTTTGTTGAAGACAACTATGGGTTATGCGTTACGTACCAACATGTCTACCTGACGTCGTCAGTCGCCATATTGGTAGTTAAGATATGGACGTAGTGTAGAAAACACTTTCCACAACCAATGTTTGAATACTTAATGAACGGACATGATTTTTATAGCAAGCACACTATCAGTATGAAAGGCGGTTGTATAACTTAGTGGGTTTGTTCATTCCATTTCGACAAAAACCGCTTAACAGTGAAATATATCCAACTTCATCAAGTGTTGTGCCATTCGCGTTATATCAGTGATACTACGTGAGTTGTAAGTCAATTGGAATATTTCAATTAAGTACAAATTTTTATTGAAATTTGTGCCTCAAAAGCCATTTGCGAGAAGTCCCGTTAAATGAGTTTTTGTCGGGGAAGAATCCAATTCCCCGAAAATACCGTTTTATTTGCCTTTGGAAAGGCCTAACTCATTACTGTTTGAAGTGACCTTCATAGTCGGCACGGTCATGTGCCACTTCGCCCTTCACGAGCGTTCTCAACCTTAATTGGGACATCACTGTACTGTCTGGATCTTTGTCTGGTCCACTTCTGTCCTGTTTTCTGATTGGTCACAAACCCTTTAAATATGATCTAGATTGTGACTGATTGGTACCGACCAGCCAATCCGAAATGCTAGCGTCTTCTAACTGCTTTGTTCAAATCACTGAAGGGATATCTGTTTTAAATGTGATCTAGTTTGTGACCGTGTTGTCTTCGGACTGAGTGACATAAAAAGAGCTCTGTCCGGAGGCCAGTCTTTTTCTGTGTTCATGCGTTAGCCTCGGGTAGTTGGGTTGACTGGGAAGTTACAAACTTAGTGTAAACTCTGTAGTCGTTGTTCATTACCGTTGACCGTCGTTCCGTTATCCGCCGTTTCATTAACCGTTATTCTGTTATCCGTTTACGCGCTCGTAGGCCGTAGATCCAGTTACAACAGTTTTGTATCTAGAAGGTAATAAATCTAAATTTTAGAGTAGCTTGTCACAGTGACGACTGTGTACTTACTTCACCACTAATGACCTGGGCTGCACCACTTGCAGTTCTACCAGCACACTCCGCGTTCAGTCTATATGCGATGTAGGGAAACACCGAGACGTACGAGTGGACGCGTTTGTAGTCCGGCAGTTGACTATGATACCTGTGGGGATCAATGTGAAAGCGAACCTATATCTCAAAGGTAAAATCATAGTAAATCTTCAGTGGTAAGATCCAGCTTAGTAAGACAAAGCGGGGTCAGTAAGGAGAATAGCCACTGGTACCATTTTATGAAGAAAGTAGAACAATATATACATAACTGCATTGTTTCATTTACTCACAGATTTTCAGCTTTAAGACGTGCCTATGGGTAGAATTCCGTGATCTGTTGTTAATACTAATAACAACAAAATGAACTGACGGCCCAACCGTCAGTAAAGTACATTTCGCAATATTAATTGTATGGAAGAATCAACAACCCTGTTGGATCGGAATCGGACAGACAGTCATGTGCTTACACGCCCACGCAAATGACGTCCTAAATTATGCCAGATAAGTCACGCAACAAACTAACCAATCACGTGTACAAATGCTTACCGATTCGTCAGTTGGTTATTGATCGTTTGCTTTTGGTTATTCATCTCATATACCTGTACCATCGAACCAATCAATACACTTCTGTACTTGGTGGCTTACCAACTCGTGTTCTGCTTACCCGTGTGGGGCGATTTAACAAACTCTTTGGATGCAAACACGCTATTGAGTAAAACATGCTGTCATGCCGGGGAACGATTCAAGTGGCAATGTTCATAGTCGCGTTGTTCTTAACCAGGCAGGCTATATCCCTATCCAGAAATGACAAGAAAAGTCACAATTTGTTTCAACCGTTTTGGAACTTACTCGATAGGGACTTTAGTGATTATAGCTAGGAAATAAGTTACTTTCTTTCAGATATTTCAGTTTTTCTCAATGAAATATCTGTCTTTCCGAGTTGTACTGTACTACTCGACAGGTTTCAAATTTGAATTCGGAATTTCATCATGACTTCGCCTGATCTTCACTGATTTAAGTATATTTCTATTGAGTATCAATGTTGTTCTTTTGATCCGTTCCTGATTTTCACCGTTAAATGTGCTATGGACCAAATAACACAGTTCCCAATGGCGTTGGAAATGTTTCTACAGAAAAGCACCGTGTACATCTCCTCTCGTTAGTTTCACTTTCCCAAGGATAGCTATTTCAAAGTCAAAAGTGATGTTTTCGAAAATTAACGATTGCATGTCTGTTTTTCTCCTCGGCAGTATATATCAACTGCAAGATAATAACAATGGGTTCACAACTCCCGCCCGTTTACTTGAAGCGTTGCGTCCGGAATTTGTGGAGATGACCAAATGGACATACAGCGATTGGCTAAGTAGGCGTCTGAAAATCACAGCAGATCGGTTGAGAGACGAGATTGCTTACGGTTTGATCTCGAACAATTATTGCCAAAACATGACAGACGTTCACGCATTTGTGGGTGAGATCATATTTTTCATTTTTTTTGTATATTGGCAGTTTAAGGGTGGATGTTCGCAGCAGTGTAACTACTTTAGTGACTCTAATTGGTTTCTATTGAGTGCAGTGTGGTTTTGGTGGAATGGTGGTGTCTGTTGTTTGTATCCTTAATTGTAAACCAAATTGTAATTGTAAACTGTTTGATACTGTTCCGTTTAAACGTCATACACACAAGGTTCGCGAGTTGAGTTCAGTCAACACACTCTTTCCAATCGCAAACATGCAACACTTGAGAATAAAACAGATAAGCATTTGCCATGTTGGCTGTGCCACTCAATGAGTCAACCGGGGAAATAATTGCACACCAATCAATCGAGGTCTAGCCTCATCGATCGTTAGGCCTCTAGCTCTGACCAGGCACACATCAGAGGTAACAACCTCGTTTGGCGTGATCAGGCCATGCAACGGCGTTAAACTTGCTCAGACCCATTGAGACTTTGTGAGCCGCCCATCGCAAGCTTCCGCTACGTCCCAAAAGTTGTTAACGTTTACATTTCAGCTACCTTGATTTTCCTAACCATAGTGAGGCGAGTTTTGGAAAATCAGTGATAATTAATCTTTTGAGTATCGGTTAATCTTTCGTTTGTCTAATTATCAACTGTTACTTGCGTGCGTTTGAGAAAAGGGTGTACGAACTGAATTAATCTCGCGAATTTCGTGTTCTGTATACGATATTCAAGTTTATACAGTGGAAAAACCATTTCACATTATTCGGTTTGTTGAATTATGTTAACCATATCAAGGATGCACCTGATTGGGAGTGTTCTCTCAGTCGATGAGTCTGATAAGATTAGTGCCAATTCAGGACTATCCGAGGGTTGTTGAAACGAGGAGTACCGGAAAATAAGCTACCATTTAGGGGGAAAGTTCCGTCGCTTCCCATCAGTTACTACTACAAAACAGTTCGATCCGTTTATATTGGGCGGATGCATCAAAAAGATACAAAGAAATCATGTTCTGATCTCACGTGTACGACGGTGTCGTACCACCGTCAAGCTTCTCCAAACGTTTGCGTGGCACAGAACTTAAAAATATGGTCAAAGATTAGGTGGTGAAAGTTCAGGGTCAACTTAACGGGACGAATTCAGGATTTAAACCGAACATCCAGTTATTGTGGAACGAGGGCACAGGTGAGTGTGAAATAGAACGAAACAAAAGACAATGTACCGAATTAAAAAGGAGAGAGCATCCTGCGTTTTGTGCACGCACAGACTTGGAGTTTTTTCAGTAGACTGTTACGGCATCTGCACATTTAAAATGATATGAATATTTGTGTCACCTTATGTAGAAGATTATAGTTGCATTGACTGTGATGATGAGGCTGAAGGCGCTTTCGTTTGCAGAAGCCGTTGGCCACATAGTAATGTTCTCAATTGTACGTGTTCCCATTTACCTTGAGATCTAGTTGATGTTCCTGCAATCGCACCCACGAATTGTGTTGGAACTGATGATAAATGTCATAGTGTCTTCACTGGATGCTATCGTCTCCTCAGTAATCAAGCTGAAAACGTAATTGTTGGACTTTGATTGTAATGTTACACTTTCATCGCGATATTCTGTCCACGTCGTCATCAACTTACCACGATCGAACACGTTGTTGCCGCCCCTACCCACCCAACTTATATTCACAGGCTACTTTGTTCCTGTCTCCATCGAGCGAAGCGCAAACATTTGATGGAAGGTTCATAGAAGGTTGTATTATGTTTGCCGTGGTAAATGTTGCGAAGCCAACACATCTGGTATTAAACAGAATATCTTGCGTTCTTTTGTTCGGCCTTTTAAAGGCATTAACTGTACTCGGCTTTCAATAACACCCTGTTTGGACTGTGACAACATGTACTGGCAAGTGTCAATGCGTACGTTCGTCCACTGGTGCGTAGGCCTTAAGGACGGTCTGCCAGTGCGCGCGTAATACGTGCAAGCTGGAACGTAAATATGAAATGATGAACATGTTTTGATACAAAGCTTAGTCTCGTTTCCTAGCTCCATTTTATCTTGATTCTCCGGAAGCTGTTCTTCCTTTTCTAATGTTAAATCTTTCTGGCAGATTGATATATAAATTCACCAAACTATGCGGACTTCGGGTGTTACCCTTTACTCAACGTACAGTGTTAAGTAAATTTTTGGAATAAAGTTGTCTCCATTTGTAGCGTCTCACTATGAGTTTTATTTTCCAATCCAACTGTTTTAGACCCTGATATGTTACTCATTAGGCACAAATCTGATCACATTTGGGGTGTAGTAACCGTCTGCTTGTCGCGAATACTGGTGTTTTCAGCCAAGTGTGCTAGCGGCTCCAGAAATACACTGAGCCGCGAAGTTCCACTACTACACACAGGTCTCTCTGCTTTTCGAGAAACTCCTCGGATTCCGATCCTGATGCATCCAGAATTCGCCGGTTCTTTCACCTGACCTTTGAACCAGTTCGAACACAGGAAGTCAACGGGTTAATTTTACAGTTGGCTGTTGTTTGGCAGGTTTCCATGTGATAGTGGGGTTTTAGTTCACCAGCTACCAGCAGTCTGCTAACTTGCGCACATTCATCGGTTAATCTCCCCATCAGCCAATTTTTTTGTGATCAACTGACAAACGTGCCATTCGTTCAGATGTTAACTTGAACAGCAAGTTCCTCATCGTTCTTTGTGGCGAAGAGCGAGGGACCAGCAGAATTAATGGTAATCTCTCTCCCCAGCTCTCTCTTTTTGCCACCAGACATTTGGTGGTACTATTGTTTCTTGCCGTCAGTTCGTTTGATAATGTGTAATATGGTGTTTTTGCGAAGTTTCATTGTTTTCTAAGCGCTGCAATCACTTTCGGAACTTCTGGCTTTCGAAGCGGAGACCTTGATCGTTCAACATGCTTCGTGGTATTTCATTATAGCCACTGATGTGCTCCATCACAGTCCTATCCA
Source organism: Paragonimus kellicotti (assembly GCA_014220965.1). Taxonomy (NCBI): domain Eukaryota; kingdom Metazoa; phylum Platyhelminthes; class Trematoda; order Plagiorchiida; family Troglotrematidae; genus Paragonimus; species Paragonimus kellicotti. The sequence continues at coordinate 11,193 of LOND01020176.1, forward strand.
CAGAGCTTGCACACCGTTTCGATCCATTTTGTGGAATATGCTGTCATGACGACGACGCACTAGTTTCCGCGGACGACCACTGGAAAGAGCCCATCCCGTCCCCAGACTAAAATTTCCTGATATCACCGACTGGGATTGGCCGAATGAAATGTTCTACTTGGTTAAAGTTGATGAAGGCGGCTGGTTGACTGTCCCACTTCGTTGGCATTGCCCATGCTCTGAACTTTGATAGCCAAGAAAAGTCGGCAAAATTTGGTCTACAAATAAACAAATAAACAATAGGTTAGCCGCGCTTATCCAAGAAACATGGATCTCAAATCATCTGAGTTCTCTTAAGTCTATCTCTGCCAATCTATGGCGTACAAGTAATGTGCCTCAGCTATGGCCGAATACTAATAGACCGCTTATTGTGTCTCAGAGGAAGAAAAACGGGTGGCGGTGATATAAATGATAGATACTGATACTTCACTGTCGCTCGCTACGAGCACAGAACCCATAATTAGACACTGCCGTAAGATAAGATGCCATGTTGTCGCCACATGTGCTTACATCCATCCGGACGGAATTTTGTGTGTTGAAGGGAGCGGCAACTGCCAGGCACGCGACCCGCAAGTGCTATGGTTGGAGACTATCATGTAAGCCGTGTGGGCGGCCGGTGGGTCCCAGTACTAAGTTGTGCTGTTTGGTACGCATTTGGGCACACTGGAATGGGCTAGCTTGGTCTGTTTAAGTTGACGATAGGTGGAAGCCCAACCCCAACGTCACGATTCCGTGTTCATTTGTCTCCAGACTCAACAATCTTGCTGTATTTGACCATCGTTGTCTCCGCCAAATAGCCCACATTAAGTGGACTGATCGCGTGAGCAATGCGGCAGTTCGCCGGCGCGTATTCCGGAACGCTCGGGATGCGCGATCGATCGGTCAACTACTCACGTTGCACAGCCTGCGATGGTTAGGTCACGTACTCCGTATGCCAGCTGAGCGTTTACCGTACCGGGCATTATATACTGAGACCACCAACAGTTGGGTGAAACCACGTGGTGGTCAAGCGACAACGTGGTCACGAAATATGAAGACCCTGACTGCTCCACTGAGCAAAGTGGGTAGGTGTCGCCTGCCTGGATGGGGTCCTCGTGATCACTCAAACCGCTGGTTAGAGACGCTATCCGAGATGGCAGCGTGTCGCAGTCAATGGTACCTGCATCCATACCATTTCTAGTTCTTTTGCTTAGACTTCTATTAATTTTCAACCTTCTTAGTAACGTTTTCTTCTAGGATATTCCACGTCACTGTTGAGGTGAGCGGCAGCCCGAGCCACAGTACCTTTTGGTCAGGCTCATGGCTGATATGATGATGATGATGACTTAATGACCACCTATTTAATATCGACCGACTCGTTCCTGATGGCATTTATGAGATTTGTATGCAGACGGTGTGCTTCATATACGGCGACACCTGTACCAACGTTGTAGCAGAACATTCGCCGCTTCAGAAGAAGATATTAGCTTTGGCTCATATGAAGAGTTTCATTCTCTGCGATGTCATGAAACTGATTGTTGTTTCATCCCACCTGGGTTAGAGGCAAGCCGTACAGCATATTCTCGTGTTTTAGAGGCAGTGGCGACGTGGATGTGGCCCTGGCAGCAAACTTGTCAGAATGGCCTACTGACCCTTACAAGCACGTGTGGTTCACATGAAGTTTCATATTTGGGTTGTGTTAAACAAGTTGTTGACTCGAACTGCCTACTGTCTACTCATTCTATACGGCTAATAGGCGAGATCGCACATTGGCATCGCGGCTTGACTAAACTGAGTAAATGAGGTGATTGTGTATGTGCTCATTTACTGAGCTCATGACAGAGTGTGGTGGATTATCAAGCCGGAGGTGCGAGTATTCCAACACTTGGCGGAATACCTCAACGCGGGGGAGGTACGTCCAAAAGCCCACAGCGAGCGGATCGGGGACAACGTGGGCGACCGGATGAGCCATCGCTCAACAAGATCGGACTAACGGACGAGGAGTGGCAGGCGGAAAACCCCCCGATAGAAGGCGCCGATCACACACCTAAACCGGGCAGAAGTGCACACGACGTGTGCGGGCGGAAACCGGTGTGTGTGTGTGTGTGTGTGTGTGTGGTGTGTTGTGGACTGGAATGCTGACTCATAAACGCGAGCGCATGCGTAGCGTGGTAACTATCGTGTTGGACAATAAAGATTGTGCTTTATTGGACGCCTTCTCGCTACAATAAGATAAGACAAGCTGAAACATAATACAAGCTCGCATATTTAGAAATGACCAGATTACGAAGTCTGGTTTTCGGCTGGACTCGAACCATTGACAAAAACATCCACGACGCCACTGCCTCTAAAACACGTATGTTTTGTTTGTCAGTCTTCAAACGCCGTACATTTTGGTTGCTGACCCTCTTATCACTTTCGTTTTATTTTAACAGCAGCGTGCAAGATGGGGAATCCCTGATGTCTGTTATGCAGTAGAGCACGCAGAAAATAAAATTGGCTTCAAAGTTCTGCGGAATGTAAACTTTGGGAAAAAAATCCGATGGGAACTGGCTCACATATACCTTTAGAAAGGAAGGGCTTACGTTCACAACTCACAGCTGTTTTACGAATATGTGTTCACCAATCGTTTCCGTACGTTGATTTTCACACCGTCATCTACTGCATGGTAGAACACCGTTTCCCGTGTATCGATAAGCGCATTGCCATGGAAAGGGCAGTGTTTCGAATCGCGTACCACAGGTCATTGCACCGACTTATTTTACCTGTTGTTGACACGTTCTGCGACGTAGGTTGTTTAGTCTGTTGTCAAGCCCTCTAAAGCGACAGCATCAAATGCGAAAGCGTCTAAAACATTCAGTGAAGTCAAGATCAGGTGACCAAGCAGACCAAACATAAACCGCCAGTGTTCTGAGACCACTTGAGCGTATGTACAAGGTTGTATCGTTCGACTGAAGCATTATTATCATGAAATGTGTTTTCAAAATGACCAGGAACTTTCGAAATTATCTGTTCCTATAGCTTAATGCGATCAACGAAGTTCGTTTCAATCTCTCCAGATAACCGTTAACACTCCCTACATGAACTGGATCATCGTTACTTTTTGTTGTGGGGATGTACATACTAATGTTGACACGGCTTTCCGGTATCCTCGTTACACGTATCCTTTTATCTAATTCCGTAATGCAAATTCATGTCTTATCCGTCAAAATGATCCTAAATGAGATCCATGGACTTCCTAGTAAATTCAAAGGATGTATACATCACGTAAACTATTTTGGCCACAAAACTTTATATCTAAACAATTATAGGATTGACCACGTGTTGTTTGCACATGTTTTTTCTCAGGTTTTATTTCAATGGCTTCCATAGTACCAAAACTGGCCTCGATAAAAGGTGGGAATGAACTGGTTCCACAGAAGCTGGCTCAGTCAGCTCTTGAAGTCAATCCAACTGGCAGTCCGAAGGAAATTTTGCACGCGCAAGTCACTGCGGTTTCACCAGCCCAAACAGCTGAACAGTGAGTTGTGTATCATCCATCATATACGCGGATGGACGAAAAACCGGCTGTGTGTATTGTGTAGCATACAAGCGATGCAGATTAGACGTGTAGACAAAACAAATTATCATCGCTTTGGTTTCGCTGCACTTTGGTGAATAACGCAATATATCACAGCACAACCTTTGCTGATCACCCCTTATTCTCACCCTATCCAACATAGGGCTCATGCTAGCTCACCAGAATTAACATATTTTCATCTAGACACTCTCATGTCTGGTGGCATCGACACACTGCTGAGACAGACTTGCATACACTGTTGTCCAAAATAAATGCACCTCATTCGGAATGTGACCGGCTGTCTGTGACAGCGATGCACGTTTCATTCCCGGTAAACAACCATTTCGATTTAAGTGTTTTTTTTACGTGGAGCTGACAAACATTCATAATGTTCTATCATGCCGTTACAAGCCTCATGAAGACAATTCGGTCGATGCAACACCTGCCACTCTGGGCATAATGGGCAGTCTTTAGTGGCCTAGCTGATTTATCTTCTGTACAGTTAGTTTGTTCAAAATGCTGCTTCCACAATGGCGTGTCTTATGATTATCACGTATTGTGATCTCACTTCCATATTCATCAGCACTGCAATTCGGCATGCAAAAGTCTCCTATTACTTGTCGATAATTTACAGTCGCGGTGAAATGGAGATTTCTCAGTGTCACTAGGCCTGTCTTGTTATTTTCATTTTTGGGGGTAGCGATTTTTTTAACAGGCACCATCTAATCATCAAAATTACGGCTTGAAAACATCCTAAAATTTGTTAATTTCCTCTGTTCCTCGAAACTCAGTGTTATCCAATACAAACCTGTGAAACTTGAGCGATGAATTCCGTGCAATACACGAATGACTAACCATACTCGTTTCCCACACTTTGATCGTATAGTATCAACTGATGTATGCCGGTTTTATCTGTTCTTTTTTCCATAACCCAGGTTTACAGTCGAATATCTTCCAAATGGAGCTAACCAAACAAAACAAGACACCTTTGATTACGTGATTGTGGCCACTCCGTTGCATCAAAAGGCGAATGTGCGATTGGACAAGTGCATCGTGCCTCCGACAGTTACCTACCAGGCGGTCGATCACAGCTTCTTTTTAGGGACCCTCAAACATTCAGAGTTTGGCATCCGTTCTGGTACGCCCTCCTTGTATGAACTGAACACCGCTAGACTTCAGTTACAGCTTTTGTCTTCAGTTTGAATTTTCTTATCACTCATTTCTAAGGACAGCATCAAACCCGAGTTTTGCTTTTGCTAGGGTTTACTAAATGTGTATCCCTGTTCAGACCGGGATCTCTTCTCCGGTCCGTAAGCTTGTCAGCTGACTGTGTTAACGACATCGCCAGTGATCTCACATTAAGTGCGACCGACTTATCACGTAATTTCTCAGCCAAGTTGTATTCTGAACAAGCCTTTGGATATCTGACACTTTCACCTGGAGGCCAGGTAAATGGTAGGCTAAAGCCAATCCTCAATACCGCAATCCCGGTAGAAGTCACGATATACACTACTGATGAGCTTTGACGCAAACGAAATTTAAGTTTCTTTCAGAGATGATCTGGCTGGAAGATTTTTGGTAAATGCGAAAGTTGCACACAATTGTGAGTGATGTTCGGTCAAGATGAGCAAACTTCCCTCTAGTCATCGGTAATCGGTTTCCGGTTGTTTCTCTGTTCGATAGTCACCAAAGTCATCTTTCAAGGCAGCAGAAAGAAAGTGTTTTGACCACTGGATTTCGGAGTACTAATCTCTCGATAGCTTGTATTTTACAATTGATTGCTTATCCATGTGTGGTCAGAATATATAAAATGTTACACCTGAAAGACGCTGCTTGATATACATCTCATTTTCTTATTCCAATAGTCAGCTCTGGTCTTCACATATCCATACATAATAAAATAAATTCTGGTTACTTTGCCTAACTTATTTAAGTGGTTTGTAATCAATGAATCTCATGTTTATTTGCTTATCTTCACGACTACCGACAACTGATTAGACGCAACTCATTTACTGTTATTCTTTGTTTTGTGAGTATGGACTGTTTTTCGTGCTATCAAGGATGATGTGGTGCTGCTTTGAGGTCACGACGGACTCAACGATTGAACAAACTTTTCCTGATCGCGACCACAAGAATTCGCAAATAATTGGTCTCATTGACGATCAGTGAAGTGACGGACAGCTGGTTCGAGCTTGTTTGGTCCCGTGGGGCGGAACAGAGTCCACGAGCCATTCTGTGGCGGCCCACTACGATGACTCATATTCATGAACCCGTGATACACATGAGACACAGCATAGTCGAAGCAGCCATCCACAGCTTCGTCCGGTGTCAATGGGATCGACATTTTGCAAAAATTCTCATTCTCTTCCGGGATCGTGATGCATGCCTGTTTGTGCGTGGGCCAACAAAAATAAACGATTGATCGGGTTCAGCCTGTGAGAGGAGATAGGGGATCAACCGACTTCGGGTATACATGACTCCTCTTCTTCGGCTGCCCTTTTTATGGCAGGTTGATGCCTCTAATCAGATAAAAGGTCCGCCCCGTTCTTCCCGTCGTTCTCTTGACTATGTAGTTTGTAACCTATTTTGTCAATCGATCTTGTTCGTCAATTACGGATTGCGCTTAATCTGTACGCTGTGTCCACTGGTAAACGTGTGACCGTCAGTGCATTGATAATTACACGATTTGATTCTGAGTAGTAGAGTGATCGGCCGAATTCAAGCGTTCGTTACGTCACAACCTTTAGGCATAATTGATGTGACTGATTCACCGGCCAGCACATGACGGCTGACCGGCAAACGTCAGAAAGTAACAATCAAGATTGTCTGCAATGTTGCTAAGCAAAGACCCTATCTGTTGAACGATTTTTAATTGACCCAATTTTTCGGTCAGGCTAACTTTGCGAACGGCGTGGAACCTACTGACCAAACTTCTACTGTCTTAACTTAGATGGAACGACACACGCAGCTAAAATGCGTACGGTTTTCGCTGCTGTTTTTTGACCAATAATTACCTTGATTCTTTATCATTCGCATCTGTAAATTTACTTGAATAATCTTAGTAACCACACATTACTTCGATGTTTGGCTTATAACAGATTCATACAGTGTGCGACAATTCCCTGCCATTTTTCCAACGCGAAACGCATACGTGAATGGTCATTGTCTATTTCGAAGCCTGCTGTCAGTGTCTAACAACATGACTGACTGTCGAGAACGTATGTGGGTTACATTTTCCGATCCTGCACGTGTACCGAACCCGTTACAAACCCTCGCTGAGCGTTATATGGATATGCAGGGTTCAACTAAGGTTTCATCAAGTTCAAACTCATTCAAAGCGAGCTGGTTGGCTTATCCAGTTTACGAAGCTCTGGTAAGTGTTTTTCGTCGTCTCATTCGCCCCACAGTTGTTAACACCAACTTGGGTGAGCTTATACTGTTCAGTGTAAAGATTGTTTCTTTGTCAGCTGTTCTACCATTTTGATCTGTTGTTCTGCAAAGATGAGACCATAACGGTAAGAAAAATTTCTAAACTTATTTTCAGTTCGAAGCAGAAAATCCCGGTTATGCACTAGTATGTATTGCCTTCGCCTCGCTTAATCCTTGTGCTATTTTTGGAACATTTTTGATCTATTTTGAAGTTTGATTTGAATTTGTTGCAACTTGCGTTTGTCCGTTCTCTGTGAAACTTCATGACAGCCTCAACATTTGGTTCGTTAACTCATAAAACAAAATTCAGCCTGATCGTACGGTTGGAAGTGCGTCGAGAACGAATACTAACATTTTTTATCTTCGGATTAAAATTGACCCGAGAACACATATCAGCGTACGCTGATGAGCGGCTGATCCGTTTCAGAGGTCGTTATCCATTCTGACAACACACTTTAAATTATCGGTCAGTAGGGAATAAACATGTTAGTGATGTATGTTTCAAGTAACAGCTCCGTGTGCAACGTCATCTGTCTCACGCTACACCCCAGACATCCCTTTGTGAATTCAACCTGAATGGAGCCAGAAACTGCAACTGTCCACTCCCACAAATTTCTAAGACGTATGCAGTATGCTACACCTGTAAGAACTACGTTGGCAATCCTCACATTCATACTGTCATATGTTCATATTCCTGTTAAAACTGTACAAACATGATGTCTAGGGATGTAAGTCAGTTAATTTTCCTTTTTATCTTCCTGGTCAACTTTGAGCTGGAACACAAACAACACAGCCAAATTTTAAATGTTATACAGGAATCCGAAGAGGAGTACAGAAACAATGACCGATCCACATGGCTTAGTCCATTTGTTCGATTGTGTTCAACCCGAATCAATGACAAAGTCTACATGGAGGAGACGCAAAGTAGCTCCACTGTCTCTTGACGACGCATCACAAGTCCAGTGGTTCAATCCTAATTTCTGTCAACCGTACACATAGAGCCATCCACTCCATACAGAAAATAGAAGTACCCACATTTATGGAAGGGAATCAATAACAGATAATCGTAAATGGACCACTGATCCGGATCATTGGTCAAATATACTGCGCAGTCCACGGCCATGGTAACACTCGTATGCAATGACAACTGCGCGATTCGGTATGCGCGTTATTGTTATATGACAAGCAATTCTTTGTCTGTTGAACAATAGCTTTTCTACTGTTTAGTAGTTGGGAGCCTGTAGGAATGTCTATCTCAGTATGAAAAGTGAAATCTAACGTGAGTGCCTTTCAATTGATAACAGCTAATCTATTGTACACTGAAATGAATTCCAGCTAGTTTGGAGTAGTGCCACATCACACCGGAAACATAGCTGTTTTAAACACCACACTTCATTGATGGCATCCTTTTTCTACATTACCCTGCCACAGCAGCTGAAGCCAAAACACTCCTCCACACGAACGTCACCACAGGTGACTTGAGTTGTACCACTAGTGGTCACACTCACACATTTCATGTTCAAAGTAAATCTGAAGAAGTAAGACAAAGAATCATGTGAGTGAAGGCTTATGTGATACAGCTTGTCGATAGTGGTTAGTTGGCTAGAATGTAAGTGACTTCTGCATTTCAGGGAGATAAAAAGTACGGAAAAGCTTCTGGATTGAAAAGACCAACAGACATTAAGAAGACACATCAAGATAAAACTAATCAGGACGTGAGTTGCTAAAACAACTCAAATAGGGGAATATATAGTAGTGTAGAACAGACCCCGTTAAGAAAGACAATGGACTTTGAATGGGCTCCAACAGGCGATTAAGGCACCATACCAAGACTCGACGAACGTTCTACCAGCCGAGCTACGAAACTGCGTCGGATGCTTAGAAATTTCCCAGTTGGACTCAGTTTCAATGCTTATCGGTGGCTTTGGTGGATTCCAGCGTGAACTGATTCAGAAAGTTTGCTTGGGAAGTCAGTCTCCTGGATCACTTGTTGTGTTCCATATGACTCAGGTTGCGTGGTGAGTAGCCGAATGCAATTGCGAAATTTTCGAGCTTCCTGCGTGGTTTTGTAGCCCAGTTGGTGGAAGACTTTCCACCCCTGAGTATGCTGTTTCTTCACTGGTTCGAATCCAGCCTAAATCCACAGTTTTCCCACTTGGATCTGTTCTAAATCGTGAAATCTGCCACATTACTCATCAACAGTACGTTAACGTATTTTATATACGATAATGAGTGCAAAGTGTTTGAACAAGAAAGCAAACTACACCCCAGAAATATAGTGCAATAAGAAAGTTGAAACCTAGGCGTCAGAGGCCCACGGTGTTCGCGACCATGGCTAACCATCAGTTTTCCAGGACGTGTCTTAGACACAAATGTTTGTTGTACGGACGCCTCGCGTTTCCATGATATAGTATCCGATCTTCGCGGTCGCAAAACAGTTGCAGACATTATGGATTTGAAAACAAGCAAATTGGTTTCCTCCATCAGGTTGTGGTTCCTCAAGATGCATCTATCAGTGTCTGCAAGCAGCACCTGATTTAGCCACGCAAGCTCAGAGCTTGTAATCCGGGACCAGATCTGCCAACAAAGTGTTACCTAATCAGTTTGATCATCTGTTTACAATCTTTGCGTTACTGTGAACCTCAAGGGCATGTGTAACAACTGTCGAGGGAAGGTTGGGCAAAGGAGAATTTTTTGTCATGTTAATATCTACACTTAGGATGCATGTCTCAGTCGTAAATATTGTTGTCATTTGTTGATTTTTGCTAACTGCGTGTAAACAGATCGCTGTCATCTTAAAACGATCGCATGCAGATACCCAAATCGACTAAGGGAACATCAGGTGTTCGACCGATAACAGTCCATTCGGTCTTCGATTTCAACACCGTTCCTTAAGTTTTGAAGGTCGTTAGTTAAACGACCAACTATTAACAAAGTGAGGTTTGTCTTGTGACTTGGATCGTTTCACGCCATTGGTTGACTTGCACACATAGTCACAGAGTTGTGTTTACGCCTTCAGTGACCAGGTAGCTATGAGCATATTGATGGGGTGTAAACCCATCTACTGCGTGCACGTGTCACAGACAGTCATTCACACATTAGCTCAAATGCATGCAACCTCAGAATGATGAAACAGTAAAAATGACAGTACACTGACAAAGTGACAAATTGCATACTTAAGGTAACTTAAGCTTAAGAGGGTTAATTCGTCAGCAGCAGGCGACAGCGATTGACTGGAAGGTTTGGTTCTCATTTTTTGAATTATCAGTGCGATTTAATTCTACGGTGTGCATGATAGCTTTAGAATGGAACAGTAAAAGAGTTGTAACACCTGCAGGACGCATCTCAAATTCTTTTTAAACCTGAAAGAACGCACTGAGCAATAAACCATTTGATGAACGGTACACCGATTTACCATTCCAGAGTCAACCAGAAACTCAACTGGGAAGCTTTGTCCTCGCACCCAAACTCTACTACGCAAACGCAATCGAACGAGTGGCTTCTTGTATGGAAATCGCGGCAATTGGTGGTCGAAACGTGGCACTCTTAGTGTACGCCCACAAGCAATCAACGAGCCAGATGGCGGGGAACGAAGATATGAAAGCCACGGTGGACGGGGTGGGAGTTTATCCAGTCCCAAACATGAAAGCAGATTGAAAAATCGCTCTCTGCAAATGCAGGAACACTCACTACAAATGATCAACAAAACTGAATTGTAATTCATTTCGTCTCAGACGTACACAATTAATGTTTCCTAAATAACAAAACATAAAAATTTACTTAGTATTTCCTTTATTGTTTGGCCGTACCAGCTAGACACCTTAAGCATATTGGAGTTTCGCACATCCTATCTGTCCGAAACTAATAACTGGTTGGTATTCGCCTTACCCGATTGGCATGTGGTCAGGTGATATGTTCGTGCATGCATGTGACATGTACGTACGCAGTCACGGGTACCGAATTTATAATCACGCTGCCACATCATCGATTAGCTGACCGATAAACACCCCTTCTGAATCGTATATGGGCCTCGCTTTGGCTGTCTGTACGGAATACACTTGTATTTTGACAATTGGAGTATTTACGAACATAGTGAGTGAGGATTATGTGAAATAAAAGATAGACATGTCAAAACTGATCTCCTGCTACAGAGCACACGGAACCAGTTGTGCATGGATGATTGATTACAAGAAGGTGCATGAAGATATTGTGCAGAAACAAATTTCATACCACTTGTTGAAAAGTCACTACCAGCCGAAACGAAATCAAAAGTAGAACTTGCGGCACGAAGCAAATCTCAGTATACTTGAGTTTCTAATGGTTATTTTATAGACAAGATGCACCAGTAAAATGAAGGATTACAAATGGTGCGACGCCTTCGTTATCATATTGTTCGGCTCGGCTCCGATGTAGCTCGTTTGTTTTAACGCGTGACGCGCTTGAAACAATTATTTCACTCCGGTGCTCGTTATAACAAAATCCGATGCCAAGGCAACGTGCTATCCTGATCAGTAATCACCATGACATCGACGCACGCTAGGGCAGGAAAGCACACCACACCCGATCCGGACGGACGATCAACCAGGGAGGCGGCCCAGTCCGTACAATCAGGCCGTAAGCAGGCCAGGCCGACGGACAGCCACACACCCGGATCACGCTCGGGACTAGGCCACGCGTATCGTCATCGCGGTTGGGTTACCAGGGTCAGGTTGACCGACGTCCTGGTGATACAATGTGGCCTTATGACCGAGCGGATTGGATGCGCGTTTCAAGATCGTACTTCTAGGGATCATTCCTACAGTACGTATC
>LOND01020177.1:0-14748 GCA_014220965.1 Paragonimus kellicotti
CTATTCAATCGGTACATTGATATGTGATATACACCACAAAACTATAGAGATAAGCGCTGTCAGGTTGTACACCTCTCATAATCAATAGTATACATCAGCTGTTTCTGCGTCCTGTGATCACGAGCTTCTATTCGCCAACATGTTAACGGTACAGCCGTTTCTGTCGTGAAGTTAACTGTGAGCAGCTTTTCTTTTATTCTTCTCGACTATCAAAGTAGGGAACCATCATTTGTTGCTATCAACTTTACTAGGACCAGAGTAACCTGTCCAAAATGATACAGAACCCAGAATAGCAGAACGGTATCAGAAATAATAGGGTTGGTATCATAACCTATTCAATTACTATATACCACCGATGTGATCACGGCTGCATTATAACTCTAGGAATCACCGTAGCCCATATTTTTGTGGTATGTGCTCTGAGATTCGTACAAAAATGTTCTCATGTGACATATTTCATGTGTCATTTTCTGATGAGAAATTGAATGTTCGCGTGACGTGGCTTACCAAACCGTATATATTTCGAGTCTTCCGCAACGAATTGTAAGAATTTTTATGGAAGACACACACTGACCTATAATCCAATAGTGAAGAATCTGTTTCGAAATGCCAGTGGTTTTGCACAAGTGCCATGGTTCCGAGATCAGTCAGGAGAGTTTCGATGGCGTTCACGGGCCTGCCACAATGAACTTGCCACAACAAATCAATCAGAGTAAGAACAACGTTTAGCCGGCCATCTCGAATATTAACCTATCGAAAATGATCAACTTCTATATTCCATCCAAGTAAACAAACGTGGCTTAATGTTAGCAGCAAATAAACTTACAACACTTGAGTTTTGTAGCTTCAGGGTTTTGTAAAAACTGCCAAAAATACTACAGAGTGATGTTTTTACCCAGAATCATATGATCAAATGTTCGTGGTGTAAAAGCAGTGTTTATGAAACTGAAATTGGAAACGGTAGCTACGAGATCTTGACGTAGTTTTGTGGTTTGCTGGTGCAAGAACACACACCGCACAGCTTGTGTCATCGACTTGAGTTTAGCAAAATCCTGCATGCATCACAGAATGGAGCCTATTTAAATCAATAAGTCGGCCTCACTATCAAGGGATAATGAAAACCATGAGTAGTTACTGAGAACTGTCCCCAATCTGTCGTCACCCAGCGTTTTAAACTTCCTTTGTTTACAAAACTTTGCATCGACCAATCATAGTTTTGTCAAGTAGTATCACATTACATAATATATCACATTTCATGTATATTTATATTTTATCCTCGATAATAAGTGAACCGCAAAAGAAGCATTCGGTCAGTAAAAACATGACTAGATTAATTCAGTATGCATCCATTAATTAGTGTAAATTTGGGACCAACATTTATCTCATCAGATCCAGAACTGGATAGTCGAATATTCTCTTATTTTTCGTCGGTACAGTGTACGTTCTAAACTCGGATGATTTGCAAAGACTAAGTGTTAACGAGAAAGTGCTCTGTGTCATATGTTAATAGCTTCCACCCTTCTACAGCAATTTATGGAAAAATGACGACAAAATACTTTGATAAGATAGGTTCATGCCGTCGGAACCCATAGTTTGAGTGAGGATGGCTTTCCAGTAAAACCAGGAACACAACACCATCATACTACTAACAATCACGCATTAGGCATATCGTACATGTACGGGAAATGTGTGGTTCCATATGAAACCGAACATCTTACAGGCATATAGAGGAGGTCCGAAGGTATCACATTTAGCTGATGAAGCACGTTTAGGTATTCGAAATATTTGACGGACACAGATAAATGACGTAAACATCAGTTGAAATTGACCAAGCTTCTGCTTTAATTGAGCGGTGAAGGAAAGTTGTATAAGGTTGGGCTTGCTCGAAAACAATTTGATCGCTGACGTTCAGATTGCTTATAAGGACGCGAAAACACATATAACCGACCTCAGCACAGTGATAACGCACACAAGCTGGCACAATAGGTGAGTTACGTTTTCAGCCCAGCACCCTGGATTGGTGTTAGTTTGGTCACTGACTGCTACAAGCAGCTTTGGAAATTGGTGGAAGCCTCTGACTTCACATTACTTGGAACAAGTTGTGACAGAGCATAGTGGGAATAGTTGGACCACCTCCTTACCGGCTACAGAGAAGTTGTTGAGGCAACCGTTGTCAACACCCACCATCATGCGTAGGTAGTAGTCCATGACGTTAAGACTGAGGTACCTAGAATCAAGGAGATAAGAATAATCGAACAATCAATGTGTTTAGCATAAGGATGAAACAAACAGAGGCCCGAGTATCAACGAACTTTTCACCATGGGTGTACAGTTTCAAAATTCATAATGGCTCATCTTCTGTGAACAGACGTTTATTCACCCGCTGTATAATGTTGTCTCAAACTTCTTGAGATCCTCACCTGTGTACCACAAGATAACCGCCCCTATTCACCAAAGCCATGTTGAGGGTACTGAATGTTATGAGGGGCATCTGTGCAGTTGAACTTGATGAGGTAGTTTTATATGTGTGGTCTACGGATAAAATATTGACACATGGTAGATAGAAAACTATGGAAAACAGGTTTCAATGACTCATCGTACGCGATGTTGTTTCTTTGTTTTTCATAGTGATCAAAGGTTCATCAAAGTTCAATAGACAATTTTCGAGAGGGAATGATCCTAATAATCTATAAAGTTATCTACTAAAAAGCTTATTTCGGACAGTTCATAACATTGCCACCTTTTTGACACGAGTTACTTACAAACCGAATCGCACTCCAAATAAACAATAAAAGAATATTCTCGTGACCGAACCAGCTAAATATTTCCAAATTGGCTTTTTCTTCGCAATGATATCTAAGATTCACATTTTGCAATGGTGTTTAGCGTCGAAGCGCCATGTAGTAAAAATTAAGCATTGGGTCGTATGGAGTCTTCTCGTGAACAATATTTAGAACATGTGATTTCGGTCCACCGTAAACATTCGGTTAGCTGACTATGAGTAGAACAGTAAGGGCTAGAATCAAAATTGAGACAGATTACTTAATCGATAGTCCGAGGTGTGAAATCAGAAATGCATAACCTATCTTCATTCTGTTGAAGTCGTTTGCCTAACATGGAACTTGACCTTCGAGTGAACCAGGAATAACCGCGTCATCAGTAGCGATTTTTGTCAAACTGCTTCTGGACAATGTGGAAATCAAGCCGTGTGGTCTGAATCGTTTAATTTTACGAGAACAATTCACTACTTGTTTGTTCCAAGTAGCCCGTCTCGTTTGAAATTTATAGGAATGCCAGTTAACGAGAGACGTAACGCAGTTTTATGTTTGAG
Organism: Paragonimus kellicotti; assembly: GCA_014220965.1. Taxonomy (NCBI): domain Eukaryota; kingdom Metazoa; phylum Platyhelminthes; class Trematoda; order Plagiorchiida; family Troglotrematidae; genus Paragonimus; species Paragonimus kellicotti. The sequence goes on from LOND01020177.1 coordinate 3,332, forward strand.
AGTACTTGAGAGTGAACGAGCACTGCTCCCCACAAGTAGTTTGGTGTGATCAACGAGGTTAGTCAACAGAAAAATAGGAAAAAAATGCGGAGAAGTCATTTAACAAGGTTCAAACAGAGGAGCTCTTTGACAATCTGAATGACAGCCACAAACTTAGTACCACGCAAAACACGAGTGTAAACAAAACAAAATTTATTTTGTGGGTGAACAATATTTAGACTGTCAGAAAATATAGATTAGCTGAATTCTATCGCTCATCCATCGAACAATAAAAAGGATAACGCGAGTGAGCAAAAAGACTGCTCATGGATTTCAGGGCGGAAATGGTTTGATACCACAATTTTGTCAGACCGACGGAACAGCCCCGTTATGCATTCTTGAAATAATTTACTTTGATGGCACTGCAGTTCTATTCAACAATGACCACGTTCGCGATTTTGTTAACTAGAGGCATATTCTGGAACATGTCAGAGTCTCTTTGCCAAGACTAGTAATGTGTCCAGTTAATGCCCTCACCGCTAGTTCAGTGAGAACATCACAGTGCTTGTAGACAGCGGAACAAACCTGACGCGCTTCACCAAGTGGCATATCGAACATCTGAAAGCAGAAGTATTGAGTAAAGTTTCGTGAGGATGAATAATCACAGCTCTCAGGCAGAACAGCTCTGACTAAAGAATTCCAGTTGACGGTATAACCTAACATCGAAACTTCCTGACAGGGTGCTCGCAAAGTGATCATCATGTAAAGTCGTCAGCCATAAAGACCGGTAAAATGCCTATATCTAGCAAACAAAATAATCCATAAATTCTATAACCGACGGAATTTTCGCAGTACACGTATCTAAAACTGCTGAACGATGCGGTAACTGTTACCCTCGAATTGGGGTAACTTGATTAAGGTGAACGAATCGCAACTTTCAGGAATACAGACGTCAATGTCTCTCTGATCAACCATTTGATTGATCTGCTCATCGGAAAGTGTGCACCACAAAGAAATATGGTTGAAATGTCATTAAAGTAAATATTTCGAATTATAGGTGTCTCGGTTAGACGCCTCCTTGATTCGAAAGCTAACACACGTGTACGTTCTGCCAATACACAATTCTGTACTGATAAGTGGGACAAGATGTCATCGGTTAAATGAGTTTGATGAGGACTAAATCATTTTCGCGCCTGTGCGTTTACACCACTCTAAGATAGTTTGAACAAGGGATCATTTATTGGGACTTGACACTGCAATATGATATGTTGAATTTGCCTCAAATAACTATCTTCGCTTCTGTGACTCAAGGAGTTTTGTAGATTCGTGATTCACTACATCGCTTCACTACGTCTACGAAAATGGTAATGTGTCCATGGATTGTATAACACTGTCGTAGTTCACTTTCCAAAAGGCCACTTCTAAACGGCGATTCTGTGAATTAGCCAAACGTTTTTGACTTTTATGCATGAACTGACTCAGCCGTATTCATGTTATACTGGACGATGTAACTAAGTTACCGAACAGTATGGTTCCAAAACTCGAAAATCCAACTGATCTGTGCCGTTTCACTCACTAGATTTTTACAGCAACTCGCACAATATGAACGCGCTCATACTGTTGGTGACTCTGTTGATTAAGATAGGGTTTGACTCTATGATTGCCTCCCAACCGTGGTCTATACTGTCAAACTGAATGCATATTTACGTCATCTGAACTCAGTCAGTAAGTAAACGTGGATGTCCCTCGTGCGTAACCATAAATACATCACCAGAAACATACTATTTTTGACACACCTTTTCACAGACAGCCTTTACGACGTTTGGTAAGGGCAACATTAGGCATAAATGTGAATGGCACTAAAACACGCTTTCAGCACAACCCTGAATCACGCGATTCATTGCATCGTCAAATAAGTCATTCTTGAAAGAAAACGACATGTTGAGGTGCCTCCGCCCATTAATACCTTCAGGTGGTTAAATATTTAACGTCTGTTATCGTGTCGTACAACCGGACACCATCTGGCTCCTCGGAATCGAGTAGTTTTTACCAGAAATATCACACCGTAATCCATTTGACAATGGTGATTGATTCAAAAAGAAATGCAACCAACTTCGTTTAGGTTAGTGGGGATTACCGAATAGACTGACTGAAACCTCTATGAGAATCAACTTACTTTTAAGTCGCCACTTGATGGACTGGCTAATGAATTTATCTGTCGAGTTCTGCGTCAAAGGAAGTTCAACTTTGTTTTCATATAAAACAGTCTATTTCTCACAATGCTGCTAGAGTTTTTCGAGAACTCATGGGTTTCTTGTATCCTTTCTCCATCGCATGACCGGCATTTTGTGAAGATTCATTCGAATGATCTAGGATGCCCTTTACATCGCACCATATATATGCTGGATTAAATTAGCTTAATAGTCAATAACGGTAATTAGACATCTGTTGATAGGCACTCATACGACCATTTAGCGTTCCCCGGATTTCAAGAAAAAGCAACCGAAAGGCAAAGTAGATTGATATCGGATACGTTTACAAACATTTTTATGGGGAGTGAATCTACTTATATGTCTTAACTTCATTTGTTAAGTAGCAATATATCCTTGAAGTTTGTGGTGCACTTGGGACATTGGAACTAAACAGTGATAAAAAAAAATTACAACGGTCTACCTCGGAATTGTATGTTGTAGCACAACTGTATAGAACATATCCTTTTCTCTTTTGTGTTAAATTAATATAAAGGCGGTTGCACTATACTCAGTTTTGCTACGAATTTTGAACGTTTAGCTTTGTAGAAAACTGTAACCATGATTCATGGGTGTGCACGAGCAATCACTTTCCATTGGCAGCTAATATGTAAATGTTTCTGCGTGTTCCAAATCCCGTGTAGATCACTTTTTCCGTACAACTCACGTGAGACCATTCTAAATTGAGTCAATAGTAGGGCACCCGGGTGCGAGCGGCTTTTTTACTACATACGACATTTCACTTGATCTGCATATGATGGACTGTTGTAATGCATAACAATCATTCTGAAAGAACAGAGAAAATTATGATCAGGAGATGATTCGATGAGAAGGTTAATCACAAGCGTACGCGTAGTGATATACTAGGAAGTAGGTGTTATGTGTGGCGCAACAACACCGGAAATGGCTAATTCATTCAGTCGAATGCTGAGCAAAAAAATACAGCTCAGTAGTTTGCAATGGCTTTCCCTTTTGAGCGGTCCAACTGAAGAAGAAACAAGGTGAATACTGACTGAGTATAACGAATTGTATTAACTGGTCAGCACGAGAAAATATAAGCACAGCGTCTGTCAACCTGGCGAGTAGAGAACACAGGTGTAAAATCTATCGGGAAGTTAGGGACTGTTGAAATCTCTGAGAGCTCATGTACTTTTGATGTGTGTTTAAGAATTTGAAGAGAAACGGGGAGGCGATAGCATTCTTACTCTTGGAAAGATAACAATGTAAGGGTTGCGACAAAAGTTGTAAAAGAACTACGAACAGAATATAACTCCAAGCTCTGTTTACTCAGAAAAGGACAAGCTCACAATAGCATCTACTGAACAGAATTTGGCTATCTTTAGAAGTGAGAGTGCGAGCATTCTCTCAAACTGCCACAACGATTCCGAAGATGGCGTTGTATGAAAATCCCGTGGGGTATACAATGTGTGTGCTTGGGTAAACGTAGACATCAAAACAATATTCTGATCAAGTCAAGCAGTCCAACGGATGTTGTTGTTTTGCCGAATGTCTCGTGAGGTAACGATTTTGTTGTATATATCTACTAAGTACATATCAGCTAAGTTTTCTGGAGTCTATATTGGTACCGCGGACAGTTCTCCTCTGATAGGTCGGAACCGAATCAGAAATTACTCATCATCATCATCATCATCATCATCATATCAGCCATGAGCCTGACCAAAAGGTACTGTGGCTCGGGCTGCCGCTCACCTCAACAGTGACGTGGAATATCCTAGAAGAAAACGTTACTAAGAAGGTTGAAAATTAATAGAAGTCTAAGCAAAAGAACTAGAAATGGTATGGATGCAGGTACGCCATTGACTGCGACACGCCGCCATCACGAGGACCCCATCCAGGCAGGCGACACCTACCCACTTTACTCAGTGGAGCAGTCAGGGTTCTCATATTTCGTGACCACGTTGTCGCTTGACCACCACGTGGTTTCACCAACTGTTGGTGGTCTCAGTATATAATGCCCGGTACGGTAAACGCTCAGCTGGCATACGGAGTACGTGACCTAACCATCGCAGGCTGTGCAACGTGAGTAGTTGACCAATTGATCGCGCATCCCGAGCGTTCCGGAATACGCGCCGGCGAACTGCCGCATTGCTCACGCGATCAGTCCACTTAATGTGGGCAATTTGGCGGAGACAACGATGGTCAAATACAGCAAGCTTGTTGATATCTTCCTTGCGAACAGGCCACGTCTCCGAACCATAGAGCAAAACAGAACGCACACAAGCATTATATACTCTTCCTTTCAGCGACAATCGAACGTCTTTTCGACGCCACAGATGACGCAGGTTGGCAAAGGCAACTCGTGCCTTTGCTATCCTCGTTGATATCTCATCAGCAATATTACAAGCTGACGAGATAATGCTACCCAAGTAGGTGAAACTGTCCACAGTCTCAAGCGGATTACCTGCAATAAAGAAAGTAGGAGTGGAAATGCCCCAGTCTTGAAGTAACACTTTGCACTTTGAAGGTGCGAAGCGCATTCCATACAAACCAGCCCGGTCATTCACCTTGTTCAGCATGGTCTGCATGTCTTCGGCAGAGGGGCTAAGTAAGACAATGTCGTCCGCGTACTCCAGATCGGTCAACCGAGCGCCAGGAAGAAGCTCAACACCAAGTTCACTGGACTCCTTAAGCGCACCCTCCAAAATGTCGTCCATGACAAAATTGAACAGGAAAGGGGAAATCGGACACCCTTGACGAACACCACTAGAAGTGATGAATGCCCGAGACAGCTGTCCATAAACCCTCACCCTGCTTGCAGAGTGAGCATACAGTGATCTCAACAGATTCACGTATTTCCCTGGTACTCCCTTGCGAAGAAGACAGTTCCAGAGAACGTTACGAGCAACTGAATCGAAAGCAGCCTTCAGGTCCAAAAGACCACGACCGTCGGCTGCCTATAAGAGTGCCGATGTTCCAAGATCCGTCGCAAGGTAAAAATGTGGTCAACGCACCCTCGACCGGATCGGAATCCTGCCTGTTCTTCACGTATCTGGGTTTTAGTGAGCCGACGTAAAATGAGGCCAGTGAGTAACTTGGAAGCAACAGATACCAAACTGATGCCTCTGTGGTTGTCACATAGACTTCGGGCCCCTTTTTGAAAACGGGAATTACTGTTGACAAGCACCAATCGCGAGGTACCTCTTCAGTCTGGAGGAGTTTAGTCAGTTCTGATATCAACCTCTTCCCCGCCATCCTTGAAAAGAGAGGAGAGAGGAGGTCTGGTCCAGGAGCCTTGTTACGCTTCAATAATTTGAGCTCTAGGACCACTTCTGCTTCCGACGGGGGCCGTCTGGAATGCAATAACTGACCATTCGGGTCCCGTCGTCCACATGAATCTGGTTGAGGCCAGCTAAACATGGAAGACAGAAGAAATGGGGGGTAAAACAGTAGGAGGAAAGTCGTGATGGGTTAATAATGTCACTGTCGGGAGAGCGATAACTTCTGATACTTCCCGGTCGTTTATGCCGCACGACCACCTCGTCAAGGTAACAGTATGTGTATATAGGAATTATCCAGTTCACATAAAATAGGATTAGGGTTACGAATGTTGTGCAGTAACCTGTCTTCCTTTTGAGGTTGTACCTCTTCAACGATAGCCACATTCCTCATGGTATGGAGACTGTAAGCATGAATAGTTAGCTCAGTCTGGGAGTTGCATTTGAAGATGAAACGTCATCTAAAAACAACCAGAGTGGCACCGTCCAAACGATCTTAATGTGTGACTCAAACATCAGGTTGGATTGAGTGACCGATGACGTGTTGCCGGGAAGTAGGACGATACAGCTCTCTAATTTCAGATCGTAGGTAGGGATACCTAGCTTGTTGCGTCCTATAAAGTCTTCTGTGCGACCCAAATGACAAAGATCAACTAACTTGTACTTGTCCAAGTAAAATGTGGTGCGGTTTTTCGTGGCTCTGTGGTGGTAAGCATTTAATTGCCTCTGAAGCATTCTACTTCTAATCATACGGTTTACCGTAAACCATAGTGTGGTGCGATTAGAACATCTTGGTAACGAGAACTCCGGAAATATTTCGTTCAAGTCGACCGACGCGGTTTGCTTGACACTAACAACAGACAGAAATATCAAATTTTGAACCAAACAGTGTTCATGGACAAGTACTACTATGTTACTAACATACACCGTGAGTGGAGCGCATCCGCCTAGTAGACATTATATCTGAAGCACAAAAATGTCAACAGTCGTTCTGTTGATAGAATAGGTTTTCAATGATCTCAGTGAACCCAAAGTAAACGGAAGTAAAACGACAAGGTGGACAAGAACGTGATTTGTTTCAAACTGTTCCTGGAGATTGACGTTGAGATGTGGAAAACTGAACAGCGAATTTTTCATTCTTTTACACAGCACATTGAGAGACGCTAAAGTCTTTCATTCGACCTCTGCTCAACGCCCAAGTCACACAGAGGAGATAAATTAAAGGGCGAAGATCACACTTCTTTGACTCAGTCGAAATTACCCGAAAAAAATGGCTACATAGAGAACATTAATGAGTTTGTCTACTTGGATGGTAAAGCACCCAGCTAAATTAGTTCGCAGAGGAATTTGCGAAATCACTGGCTTCATCCTACTTGCGAATAGATCATTGTCATAAATGTTTACCCTTGTTGCGTCACACGCTCAGAAGAGGTTATGGTAGGATGGTAGGGGCATAAAACGCTAACTGCTCTGGTGGGGTAGAACATTTGTACGTTCCAGTCAGCGTTGTTTATGGACAGCAAATTTTAACTGGATTCTTTTGTGTTTGTACACACTTTAACTGTAGGGTCATCACATTATAACTGCATCTCATTGTGGCGTTATCACGTGTCTCGAACAGCTAGCTACGAAACATATTTGAACTTCCCGATGAAGTTCAGGTCGAACAATGGAAATGGGCTAATAAATGGCACTGTTACGAAAGTGTCAAGAAATCAGGATCATTAATGGATGGAAATTTTTATTTACTGCAAGCCCCGTAACGGTAGTGAACCCCGAAATTTTCACTGGAGAAACATCATGTGTGCGAACCTCAGGCATGGCGTCGTAGCAGATGGCAATGCACCTGCCAAATTTCGCCATGCAGTTTGTTGATCCTATTCAAACCTAGCCTAAACCCTGATTGTTCACAACGCTGTCCCTTCTAAATCAACGCATGTATAGTACCACCTTTGAGCAGCAATCTTCAGTTGGCTTGAAGAAACTAACTGCAGTGAAACAGTTGAGAAGCGTTTCAGTTTTTGATTGACGTTTCCAGTGTACATCACTAAAATTTGGAAGTTACACACGGTGTATCGTAGCTGTGTACTCTGTAGAATCGAGCGAATCAAAGCCGGCCGGTTATGAATAACGCAATGAGTAAACAAGGAGTATATTGTCGACCCGCGAGGTCAACGTGAGAGCGAACGAAGAACAAGACGAAGCGGTAGAAGAGCGGAGCGACAAGCGAGCACGCAGCGGGGTCGTACGTTCGAGTGCGCGGGGTACTTGTCGGTATCCATACTCGTTCAAACAAATGTTTAAGCACATACAAAAGTTGGAAACCAAAAGAGTACAAATGGCAATCGTAACTCTAACATAGTAGTAATAAACAAACGGGGTCGCTACAACTCAGACAAGGCAATTTTGAACGGGCAAAATCAGCATTGTTGGGATAGCCGGTCGTTCTGGAAACCGTTGCGATCTTCGCAGATTCTAGCACTCTGCAGGATTAGAATGTGAACAATAGGAATTTACATTGCTCTGTGGAAATCAAGAATGTCCACTCGCACTACTCAGGTTCTGGACTTCTTGCCGAACTCCGTATTCCGATCTTCGTGAAAGTATCTCTTGCGAAACATACCTGTCCTCCAAGAGGAAGATGGTTTACGTATGTAAAGCATCACCCGCACTTGGAGTTCTTAACGAATCTCCCTACACGCAGGCTCCTTACCATGAAAGGATAGGAACGTCATAGTCAGTTATTGGATACGTGCGCGCAATAATTTAGAACCCCGTCCTCAGGTTCAGGTATTGGGCATGTTCATTTATACGATCACGTTTAACGCTCGGTCACGGTCTTCTTATCCCTCAATTCTAGGGCACAACCCAATGCTCATGATGATGAACGAAGCATATAATTCTGCTCTCCTCGATGAAAATTTTCTTGCCAGTGTTGTCCTATTTCAAAAGTTTGCCGAGCGCCTCTGATCGTATCTAAACTAGAAACAGTTAAACCGGCCCGACCAGGCGAGATCGATAGAGTGGTTACTACCCATCGTGTGATACTACTACGTAGCCTAACTGTGTGAGGGCTCGCTTCTCTATACTTATCCATCCCTCCCTGTCAACAGATTGTTACCAAGCAACATGCGAGGTTTTGTTGAGTTACGAGTTTGAAATAATTGGTCTTTTTCATAAGGCCGGTTTACTCAAAGCCTGCACAGTCTTATGCCTCAGTGTGTGTAACGAATTAATCAAAGGTTCTTATTTAATTCGTTTCCAAAATATCAAAATGTACTCATGTTGACGTGACCGTTATTGCACTGTGACCGTAATAGAATACCTTGTGGAACCTATGTAAAATCATTGCTAAGCATCGCGAGAATACTTCAACAATATTGGTCTGGACTTTCGTTATTCTCGTGACGATCTTGGAAACTTTGGATAAAACCAGTCATAACCGTGATTACAAATCAAGTTTACACAGAAATTTCTTTAAATTACAATTGCGGAGGAGTATAACTGTTCAGTGCATAACTTTTTGAAAGCAATACCTAAGAGCTCAAATGTCCTTTTCATCTGCTGATTCTTCAAATGCCAGAAAGTTATCGTGTACAGCCTGCAAAATGATATGTAATGTTTTTGTTTTGCTGAAACGAAACTGCAGCCTCCTGGTTAAGCGAATCCATCGATTGTGCCGGTGTCCTTTCCATGCTTGGGTGACGTGTGATAGTTTGGAACAAAGCAGTTGACCAGAGCAAAGCCAGGTTGCTCAAATCCATCATATTCACCTCCTTGTAGCGGTTAACCCTGATTAAATGGAAATAATGAGAGGCATTCGTGAATCAGTTTTGTAACGTTTTGCAAATAACAGCAAAGATTAATCTGTGTTCACCAAAGACAGGAACTACAAAGTTTTAACACATATAATTATACACTTGAACTGTTTCAGAACATTCACCTGACCGTTACTGGTGCTGTCGTCTGTCGAATGTATGTAGTATTCAAAAGAAGTCGTTCAAACATACACCCAATAAGACAGTTTACATAATACCATTTGCAAATAGTGTCCACTTTAGATTACATCAAAAAACTCCGTTTTTAAGCTTGTACACTAGAAGCTTATATTTAACAGGAAATTACTCCATTGGCACTGCGGTCAATAACATCGATTGTTTTTCCTTCAACATTTGTTCAACTACGTATATAATGGTCGGAAAAGTATACAGCGCATGTCACAGAAATACAGGATACTTTAGGAAGACAGTTGTCCCGAAGCTCCTCCCAGTTGCTGAAAAATAACGGAGCTGAAATACTTGTCTAGGACAGGCAACGATGTGAAGACTTCACTTAGTTCAAACAGTAAGGACTGGAACAAAACAATTATCGAAGGATTTTTTCGATGGTTTCTTTTGCCTGATCTGTCGGTCACAGTGGAGAATTGCTTATAAAGATCCAAAATTGCAATGATATTCACTCCGGACTGGGCAGTAATTACTGATCAGTATAACGCCAAATAAGTGCCACTGCATGCTTTTTCCATTGAACAGGATAGATCCGTTTACTGAGGATCTGTTGAACGAATAAGGTATGTCGAGGGATGGCAAATGCACTAACGTTTTACTGAATTTGATCAGTAATTTTTGATCCCGGGTTAAAATGAAATGAAGCAGGGTTTAGAACTACGAATATTTGCTTCCAGAAAACAGTTTCCACTCGGCACACTTTGAAACTACTTTGTAAAAACAAAAAGGTAACCACCTTTGGTATTGGTATGTTCGCCGAGCTTGGCATTTAGGTTGCAAACGTTTCATCACCAAACGAGGTGACATCATCAGTGCGTAAGTGTTTCAGCGTATAGTTTTGAGCGTGGAGGTTGGTGAAGTGCGATGGATGCCTGCTCTTATATAGCAGAGTGAGTTGACCTTCTGACCTGAGTTCTGGTTGGTCGCTTCCTGTTGTTCATGACCTTTGACCTGACCCACCATTGGTTGATTCTTGATGCATTTGAACTTTGACCTGATGTCCGATTGGTTATTTTCTGTCGTCCTTGGGTCTTTGATCTGGAGTCTGATTGGCTGTTCCTTGTTGCTGTCGAACTTTGACCTCGGATCTGATTGGTTGGTCCTTGTAAATTGATTGAGTAAGTCATTTCTTCGTTTTGGAATTCTTTCCGGTTGGTTATTCGTTGGCCGGTTTCGACTTTGGTCTGATCTGTTCAAGTTGCTCCGTTCAGGTTCACCGGCATTTGGGCTTGATGGTGTCTACATCTCTTCAAATCCTTGGTTCGCATTGGTTCATAGATTTTGTCCAGCTCGATGTGTTTGTTTATTGACCCGGCCGATGAATACCAAGCCTCGAGAAATTCTCTTGCGTGTCTGGTGTTGGCCTGAGTAAGGACTTCTGCGGTATTCAAGTTGAAGGTGTGTCCAGTTTCATCTTCGTGGACGGAGATCAAAGAAAATTGATTGTTGATGGCTAATTCGTGTTCACGTATTCGTGTTGATAACTTCCGTCCGGTTTGGCCGACGTAGTGTTGTCCACAGTCATTGCATTGGATTTTGTAAATGACGTTTCTTCTGTCGGCGGGTCTTTGAGTTTTTCTTTCGGTTTTGATAGTATTCTCCGTAATGTTGCCGTTGGCTTGTGTGCTAGCGTAATACCGAGTGGTCTCAGAAGTCTTGCTGTCATTTCCGATACAGTCTTGATGTATGGTAGTACAATTCGCTTTGTTGATATCTCGGTAGAGTTCGGGTCTCTTTCTTTCTGCAGTAAACACCATCTGATGAAAATTCGTGGGTATCCGTTGCGAAGAAACACTCGGCACAAATAGTTTTCTTCCTTTCTTCGAAGCACTGCGGTGCTGCAGTTTGTTTCAGCTCGTTTGAACACAGTTCGAACGCAGCTTATTTATGGCATACTGCTGCGGTTGCTGTAAAAACTAAGGAGTTGGCCCGTGTATGTTTTTTTT
>LOND01020179.1:0-12521 GCA_014220965.1 Paragonimus kellicotti
GAATCTCTCAGGGTATACATTTCCAGTAAGGATTTCTCGAATATATCTTACTTCCTTCCGCAGTGTTCGGTGTACAGATCTTTTGCGCTCTGTTCAACAGACAACGTACCAAATTTCTTTTGTACTTCAACGGGACAAGACTGTGAAAATGTGTGTATTGACCGGTCTGCGTCTTTTGACTACGAATTGATCTTTGAATTGTTCCCTCTGGTTGACGAAGCAACGCGACATCTAGGAATGAGAGTCTGCTGTGATGTTCTAGCTCGACAGTGAACTTTATATTCGGGTGTGCTTTGTTGAACTCATCTAGTATGACCTCGGGATCAATATCGTTTGAAGAGCATAAAAATTCATCCACAAAGCGTTTGTAATGCTTGCACTTAGTTATCATGCGATTGAGTTCTGTGATCTCTAGTTTGGTCCATAAATATATCTGCGAGTAGCGGACCTAGAGGTGAACCCATTGCTACTCCATCTTTCTGCCTGTATAACTCTCCATTAAATTGAAATTGAACATTATAGGTGCAAAACAACAATAGTTCTTTCAATTTTTCTCCCGTAATTCCGACATCAATCTGATTGTTCTGGATATAGGTGCATAGATAATCGATAGTTTCTTGCAGTGGAACATTAGTGAATAGAGAAGTCACATCCAAAGACAACATTTGTTCAGATTTCCCATATTCACTTGAATCGATTGAGTCTACAAATTCGAAGGTGTCCTTTAGGCTAAAAGGAGTCAGTCGTGATTTGATCGGTTCCAATGTCTCCACTAGCCACTTTGCTAGAATCGGTCTTAGTGGCACTCCGTCTTTATGAACCTTGGAAAGATGGTACACACGTGGAATGACCGTTTCTGTAGGTCTGATTCGCTCGAACGATAAGATTTTCACTGAAATTCTGACACGGAATTTCTTATAGTTCTATTTGATGTATTCCCACTCCTCGCCTTCTCTATTAATACTTTCCAAACACATGAATGAGTTCACGTTGATTACACTGTTTACGCGCCACTTACTTTGAACTAGTACTGGAAAAGTTAACTGGCAAAGAGTTTCGTAAGATCCGCAACCCGGTGAGCACACATTTTCAGACTGTTAACTATAAAGCACAGTGAAAACCATGTGAGCGGTTTGCTGACAAACTGTTGACAGCCAGCAGACAGTCTTGCTTTCCAAACCGAATACAACCTTTATCCAGTCCGACTTGTACCCATCCATCCATTTTTTTCTATAATCGGTCACGTATTACTTGTTAGCAGTAGGGCATTTTGGCTACTCATTTACAAGTGGTCGTAGATATCGCATGCCCGTAAACATTTCAGCCAGCTCATTTCGAGCAAAAGCACAACGATCAAGTTTCACTGTTTTGCATCCGTGGTAGCAATGTGATGATCGAGCTTGGAACTTCGGTCAAGTTCGCCAGAAGCAAACGTATTAATGACTACGTCACATTAGTCATCCGCTTGAGTAGTCAAAAGTTAAATGGATATTGGACAGATTTCTTTAGGGTGCATTATGTTATTGAAAATACATGAATTTTATCCCTTCATAATCCGGCATATATTTTACTCAAAAGCTTACGGTTCCATTTTTATTCACCTATTTTAATGTATCTTCATATTTGCCATGAACGCAAAATGTGTGATCTCTAGCAAGACTCCTTCTTGTTAGGATGTATAAAACGAATACTAGGATAATAGCGACATATCTTCGTCATTCTCTCTATCACAATTCCATCGCGTGCGCGTGCGCTCTCTTCACGGTATCGTGATTTAAGATGACAACAGTTCACAATAAATCGATGAACACATACATACACCCATCTATCTCTATCATCATCCTCTATGTAGCATATAGATAATCTTGAATCTTGCACATACTGAACAAATCGCGCCACACCCGGCGGTGAGGCTGCGAATATCAAGCAAAAAATGAAACCGTAAGCTTTTGAGTAAAATATATGGTCACGAGTGAGCGAGAACAAACGCACACACTTCGTCTAGTCATCTTACATCCATATCTATGAGAGTGCGATCCGAGTAAACCTCTGTCAATAATCCATTAACTTTTGACTACTCAAGCGGATGACTAATGTGACGTAGTCATTAATACGTTTGCTTCTGGCGAACTTGACCGAAGTTCCAAGCCCGATCATCACATTGCTACCACGATCAAAAACAGTGTGAAACTTGATCGTTAATGTGCTTTTGCTCGAAATGAACTGGCTGAAATGTTTACGGGCATGCGATATCTACGACCACTTGTAAATGAGTAGCCAAAATGCCCTACTGCTAACAAGTAATACGTGACCGATTATAGAAAAAAATGGATGGATGGGTACAAGTCGGACTGGATAAAGGTTGTATTCGGTTTGGAAAGCAAGACTGTCTGCTGGCTGTCAACAGTTTGTCAGCAAACCGCTCACATGGTTTTCACTGTGCTTTATAGTTAACAGTCTGAAAATGTGTGCTCACCGGGTTGCGGATCTTACGAAACTCTTTGCCAGTTAACTTTTCCAGTACTAGTTCAAAGTAAGTGGCGCGTAAACAGTGTAATCAACGTGAACTCATTCATGTGTTTGGAAAGTATTAATAGAGAAGGCGAGGAGTGGGAATACATCAAATAGAACTATAAGAAATTCCGTGTCAGAATTTCAGTGAAAATCTTATCGTTCGAGCGAATCAGACCTACAGAAACGGTCATTCCACGTGTGTACCATCTTTCCAAGGTTCATAAAGACGGAGTGCCACTAAGACCGATTCTAGCAAAGTGGCTAGTGGAGACATTGGAACCGATCAAATCACGAATAACTCCTTTTAGCCTAAAGGACACCTTCGACTTTGTAGACTCAATCGAGTCAGTGAATATCGGGAATGACAACATGTTGTCTTTGGATGTTACTTCTCTATTCACTAATGTTCCACTGCAAGAAACTATCGATTATCTATGCACCTATATCCAGAACAATCAGATTGGTGTCCGAATTGCGGAGAGAAAAATTGAGAGAACTATTGTTGTTTTGTACCTGTACTGTTCAATTTCAATTTACTAGAGAGTTATACAGGCAGAAAGATGGAATAGCAACGAGTTCACCTCTATGTCTGCTACTCGCAGATATATTTACGACCAAACTAGAGATCACAGAACTCAATCGCATGATAACTAAGTGCAAGCATTACAAACGCTTTGTGATGAAATTTGTCTTCTTCCAAACGATGTTGATCCCGAGGTCATACTAGATGAGTTCAACAAAGCACACCCGAATATAAAGTTCACTGTCGAGCTAGAACATCACAACAGACTCTCATTCCTAGATGTCGCGTTGCTTCGTCAACCAGAGGGAACAATTCAAAGATCAATTCATAGGAAAAGAACGTGGACGGGTCAATACACACATTTTCACAGTTTTGTCCCGTTGAAGTACAAAAGAAATTTGGTACGTTGTCTCTTGAACAGAGCGCAAAAGATCTGTACACCGGACACTCCAGGAGGAAGTAGGATATATTCGGGAAACTCTCATTGGAAATGGATACCCTGAGAGATTCATAGACAAAAATCTGCGGTCCGGTACGAAACTTGAACTCGTCCAGACAGCGGAGAAAAAGCCGGTTTTCATCTGTTTCATATAGTGAGATAATTAGCCGTAGACTTTCAAACGCGGTCGAGAGTGCCTACCCTGCAGCGAGACTTATCGTATCGTTCGACACCTGCCCGGTACTGGTGCCACGCCTTAAGGATAGTTTGCCCAAGTTCTCTTCGTCTTTCTGTATCTACTCTCTCACCTGTTGTTGTCAAGCAGGTTACGTTGGGAGGACCACAAGGCGGCTATCGGAAAGGATTCGTGAACACCTACCGAAATGGCTTCGCAGCGGTTCGAGAAAGCCTATTTCCAGTGCGATTGGCTCCCACTTACTTGACACTGGCCATCAAATAAATCCGGATGAAGCGTTCCGAGTAATCTACAAGGTTCGTCATTCCGGCTCCAGAGCTGTCAGAGTGCGATTGTTATCAACGGCCGAGGCTATTGCTATCAGACTCCACAACCCCTGCCTATGTGCCCAAAAACAATTCGTACAAACCCTCCACCTCCCCTGGCCAATCATTCCACATCCACTTGAAACCCGAGCAAGCATGAACCACTCGACACTGATGAACGCATGTCTCATGACAGGCGCGTGTAACACTCAAACACATTCACCAACACTCCCACCCACCCCCAGTAGACTGTGATCCGTACCACTCCTGTGATTTTTTGATGACCTATTTGACACGTTATAATTTTCATATATCCTATGTAATTGTAAAATCCTGATGAGAATTACCGAAAACAACTGTTTGCAAAATCGACTGCTTATGAAAATTTTACCTATATGAAAGGGCCAGTGCGTGTCGTGTCATAAACTGATTCCCAAGCACGCGAACCGTAAGTGTCCCAGATAAAATTATATCCGGGGGCTGTTCCGTAAATGGTTGGTAACGTCTGTCATTAATGAGCAAAACCAAACCAACGGCATACAAGTTTTCGAAAGCTCTATTAGAATGTGCATAACGTGCATCATCCACAATAGAGTTTGCATGTTTATATCATTACGTGTTATCTACAAGTTCGAACTTTTATTCGTTGATGGAGTAAGGTCAGCCATTATAAAATAATACTTACATTCAACACAGAAGTTCCAGTACCAACCCTGAAATGGTCCTATGAGCAATATGAGAGGAAACGGCTTTGTTATTATACAGTTACACTTGCTTAAACCATATGGAAAGAAGAATAATGTGATCAACAAAACACTAACCAGTTAGCAACTTTCATGTGCCAGAGCATAGTAAATAGGTTCAATAATGCACAGTTAATCTTGCTAACTCAACAGTATGTGTCGTAAAAATTGGGAAAACTCAGTCAATAGCATCGTTGCTAAACTGTTACCAAAGAATTACAAACTTCTATTCCTTTGAGGAGAGAAAATAACGTCGTATTTATTAATGAAGTAGGCATTTCCTCAGAGATTCTTTCTTATGCAATCTCTCCCTGATTGGTTGATTGAAATTTATAGGAGGCCCGTCTATTCTAACCGGAGTTTATTCATCCATATATGAATATTTTTAACCGGCCTCTTTCTTTCGCCTTCACCTGGGTTCGAACGCCGAAATTTTGCTAGTGAGCCCTTCTAGTAGGGTATCAGAAGTATCTTATTTGTAGCAGCTACAAAATAGTCTGGTTTGCTGGAGGATGGCTAGTTAGTACGTAAGAAATTCGAAAGTAACGGCCATTATATACAAGTTGGCACGATTCATCAAATCACGTACGGTCATACCTTCGTCACACGTGTTACCAACAGAATCAGCTGTCGAATGCGGCGCATCCCAGCCGGAGAGAAATCGTCTCCCTAGAGGGTGATTTGGCCTTCAAAGGAACAGTTAGGAGACTACTTAGTTCAAGAGAGTATATGGAACATTAATTGGACTAACGAATGATAAGAGCAGCACTGCAGCTCTGTGACGTGGCAGACAGTAGTTTCTCAGCATGAACTAATTTAATAACTTTCGAATTAAACCCTGACCTGAGTGAATACTGTCTGCATCTGTGACATTTAGAAGGACTCTCGAATGTGTGAATAACTGTGATGTACTAGTCCAGTAGATGAACAAGAAATCAATGCATTTCAGAATGATAAAACCAAACAGGATTCTCAACGTTCAGATCGTTACACAACATAAATTGATATATTTTGCTCCTTAAGGGAAAATTTTAAGGACCAAAGGATCGAAGTTACGCGAGTACACAAACCTGACAAGTGACAACATCCACAAAACCGGTCATGCGCTTCTGGAGAATTTCGACTACTAAACATATATTATTTATCTCCTCATACTTTGTACAATTACAATACCATTTGCCGGTTTCAACCAGGCTGAGTCTGTGCACAGTTCCAGTTAGGGTTACTAACATAAGCATCAATCCACGGACTTCATCGTATCTGAGTTAAGCGACACTATGAACTCTCAAGTAAGTCATTATCTACCACTTTCACCAGTTGCGATACCTATAGTTGGATATATGGTTGAAGTTCAACAGGTATGAATATCTGATGAGTGGCAACAACCACGAAACTTACCGCATAATTTGGGTGAGTTGTGACCATTGACACATGCTACACACGTCACTTTATCTTCAAAAGTCAAAACCGTTCTACATTACATCTGCATTTTTTGATTTGTTCAACGGGTATTTTAGACTGAAAACATCATAGTAATGAAGACTTGGAAAGTGTTTGGACACTATCAGTGGTAACTGATTGAAACTGTTGTCATCCAAACTAACTCCAGATTCGTTCCAATGGGGAACCACTATCATGCTTGTGAGACTAGCGTGTTAACCACAACACCAGCAACCTCACAATAGGCATGACCGAATGATCAAATCCAAACGCTCAACCACAACCTTGTATGAATAGTGTTCAGCTTGCCCGATCATTTCGAAAGGAGAATGAACAGAATCACTCTGTTCTATCCAATCGATAACCCCGTGATCAGGACTTCTCAGTTAGGTTGAAGTTACTGTCTTCATTGAACCAACTGAGCACGGTTTGAATCAGTAGTGAAGATTCGGGGATTTAGGTTATTTGAAAATTGAACACCCACACTTGATCGCAGCCTTCGCATTCCGAAATAACCTAAATCCCCCAATCTTCATTACTGATACAAACCATGCTCAATTGGTTCGATGAAGACAGTAACTGACAGTAACTGACAGACAGTAACTGAAAGTCCTGATCACGGGGTTATCGATTGGATAGAACAGAGTGATTCTGTTCATTCTCCTTTCGAAATGATCGGGCAAGCTGAACACTATTCATACAAGGTTGTGGTTGAGCGTTTGGATTTGATCATTCGGTCATGCCTATTGTGAGGTTGCTGGCGTTGTGGTTAACACGCTAGTCTCACAAGCACGAGGGTCAGAGTGCAAACTCCGATCCAGACAAGGATATGCACTACTGATGAGCTCTAATAAGAGCGAAACTCGAGTCTAGTGCTTCCTTTCGAAGTGGGCTAGCCGAAAGGCTTATCTGAATGCGAAGGCTGCGATCAAGTGTGGGTGGTGTTCAATTTTCAAATAACCTAAATCCCCGAATCTTCACTACTAAACACAATCAGTTGAAAAATCGCACTGGTCCCAACAGGATACATGTCATCATGTTCACTTAGCTGGTATCATGTGACAGAAGGTATACTATTAATTTGAAGTGATCCATGGTTAACTAGTTTGGACGTCTAGATTGAGAGACAAAAAATAAATATGTCGTCCAGTAATGCCGCGTTCTGTCGAATTATATAGTGCGCAGGTTATGAAAGTTGACGACGTTTGACTCGATTAAGCAATCTTCCGTGCTCCGTTTAACCGGTCTCCTTTTTATTGTTAACATAAAAGCGAATCCTGTTCATTAAATTCAAATCGATTATCCAACTGGACAGATTAACCGACCTCTTGATCAAGTGGTCTCTACTCTATCTAAAACTATTTGCACTTCAATAAAAGCGTTTTAAAACTTCATCACTTATACGGTCCGAAGGTGACGTTTGGCCAGGAACAACGATTCTGAGCTTCCAACGTGACTCCATAACCTAACTGGTAGACCTACTCCCACGTTTGAACATGTTGTTCTGTCACCAATGGAGGTACAGCTAAAGTCCAAATTCTTCACAGTTGGGTCTCTGGTAAAATAAACTTCTTAAGCGGACGATGGACCGAACGGTTTTGAGTAGCACTGATCAAATGGATAAAAGTATGACTCACAACATGAGCGTTATTTGGTCGGTAGCCGTGAAAGCTATACCAACCTGATGTGTTCAGACAAAACAAAACCTGATTAAAGCATTCAATTAGCCTGAAGGTCGTCACACAATCAGCTTCTAAAAACTTTTAATCACACGATATTCCAAAGTAAAAGAACGTCAATCGATCGCAAATTACTGCTGGTCACTGGCGGGTCAATTTGGCCATTTCATGACATGGATCATAGTTGTCTACAAACGACATATAACGATTGCCTAACTTAAGTCCGCATTTTTATGGACCGATGAGGCAATGTTTAATTGTAGTGATCACAAACTGTTCAACATCGGCCTACTCCTAGGCTGGCTGTTATAAAAGGCAATGAGGATACATCGACATTTGTGGTGCCAACTGGCTTGGCAGATTCAGTGAATTTTAGACATACAATAAATAGGACGGCTCACAAAATATGCGCATCGTCAGCAACATGAATAACTGTAGTATGTAAAGCTGACACTTGTCAGATAACAGAATACACGTTGGCGTCGCGTTGAACACGTACGTTACCCTGGACACCACGCCCATCAGCTATTAATTCGACCGAACAGTTTTCAGCCTAATTGGGTCATACGGACAGCCAGTAGCGGAATACTAAATTCTACCTTCAGTTAGCTTATATAACGTATGATTTACTGAACGCAATGAAGTCACATCTCACCGCTGGCACCATACTCTAATGGTTTCACCTTCAGTTTCACAAACTAATGATGTAAACTAAATATCGTGTAATCGGACTTCGGTCATGACGTCACATCGATGAAGATGCTACTCTCAGACATACAAAACTACAAAACACGGACAAACCAATCCCACTAGTAGTGATAATGGGTACATACCATGTTCAAACAAGAAAACACTTAACAATATCTCTCTAGGTCAAGTAGTCACCAAAATCCGATTATCCTTAACCATTGGATACGGAATTTTGCTGCACAAATGTAGCTAATAACTAACTTGAATGGACCGGTTTAACTGTCGTACAGGTTATTGAAATACGCCAAAACAAGAACATCAAATCATGATTAACCGATAGCGTAATTATCACGCTATCAATGTAGCGTAACACACATCTTTCCCAACATATCCCTGCAACAGTTGACAAGAATATATCAGCCAAATTCTCCATTGAAAATAAACGCGTTGTGGATGCATGCTACTAATTAAAACAGACTATATGTATGGTCTGTATATATGTATCATGAAGGTTACCTACTAGTTGGTAAACAGCGTTGTAGATGGTGTCTTTTGAGGACAAACCGTGTTACGAAAATGGTTATTGTTTAGGCTGGCACCTTGGAACATTATTTATTTGGTGGTCAGTGTTACCAGAGAAAAAAGTGGTTGAATGCTGTTCCACTAAGTGGTAATGCAAAAGATAAATCTATTTGAGTTTACAAAATGTTCACCGTAGATTCGAAATCTGGACCAGATGCAGGGAAATGTAAATTGTGATCAGAATTCATTGCCTGATTGTTCTCGGGTTGGTAGCACTTAACCGATGGACTAGATCAAACCTGTTAGTCACAATGACAAAATGATTCGAACCAGAATAATACTGTTGACTGATTTTGCCATCCTACTACTGATCCAGACTGAATAATGCCAATAGACATAGTCTGATAAGTTTCCTGTCGAATGGCATGTGTAACTAGATTCATATAAACACGTTTGGGAGCGTACATAGATAGGGGCTACAAGACAGGCCTCACGTTTTTTAGGTAATAGCTCAAAATCGTCGGAAAATTCCCATAACATCAAAAGTAACGATGTGACGAACAATGTTTTCGATAATTCTTTCTCAAGTCAATACAATTACATAGGTTTCATCAAGACGTCGTAAGACAAAGCGCAAAAAACAAGAAGTGGCTGTTAACGAGTGACAATAAAGGCACAGAACAACACAAACATTCGACCCTGACCGTGTGACGTAACATCCAGTCAACGTCCGGTCTGGGCCTAATCCAATTATTGTGTGCGTAGTCTAGTATTAGCCTTTATTGTCACTCGTGAATAGTCACTTCTTGTTTTTTTTGCACTCTGTCTTATGACGTCATGATGAAACCTACGTAATTAATAACTCACAATTGGACATAAAACGGTGTGAACATATGGTTTATGTCATAAAATGTTATATTAACATCCACCGGGAGTCCTCTAATGATAAGTTCAGCCGATATACTATCTTCGGATAATTACCCAGTGTACATTACTTTCTGTTCTGCAAGTTGCGACCACCGTTCGAAGCTGTTTGTACTCCTCTTCAGTTGTCTGTTTGGTATGAATATTTGCGTGTATACATGATTCATTGACAATAGCATCTTCCATGCACATACATTTAGCTCGGGTAAAAAAGTGCTCGATTTTCTTTTCTCTACAGATGGTAAAAAACCACTGAAGTGATTGTATTGACCGTTCCATTCTTCACTCCACTGCACGATGCGCTGAACCAGGTCATTAGCACGAAGCCTTGGGTATATATCCAAATATTATGACTTGTCATACACTTCATTCTCAAGTGGAAATTATGGGTTTTGGTTAGTTGCTGTTGCTTAAATAACGGTGGTATTGTGAAATATTGGTCACTGAAAACGAACTTGTGTACGACAGCGTTTTTCATTATTACTTTCGGAATTTTCACAGTATTTAAGAAATGAGTCTGTACTGATCGAACTCATGGGATAAAACAGATAATTAACTAGCTCGAGCCCAATGCTAGCCTCGACTTAGTAGGAGTGGACGACCTTGGGCTGTAGATACAATCACTAACTTATTCTGAGTGTCAAGTAACTTCATAGGTGGTAGTACATAAAGCACTTGGTTAGAACGGCGTGAAATCGTAGTGTTCCGATCACATTGTTTTCATCTGCGTATTACTCGGACGGCTCTCCTAACCTGATGGATCAATAGCATCAGGGTAATCAGGACACACATAGTTGGTTGTATTCGTGCCATTTCGATTAACGGATCCGGTAATACAGCGTGTTATGGTCTACAGATTGCCGTCCTGGAAGATAGGATCAGCACATTGTCGTTAGGTTTGGGCTACAGAAGGGTCAAATTGCAAAGATTTAGTCTTACGATGGTGAGGTCGACTGAGATTGATTTCGGAATCGCATAGTCGTAGGTAACATCTTCTGGGTTCATCAATTTCCAGTTTTTGCTCTATGGAAATCTCTTGTCGACAATGTTAAGCAAGATTTGCACGATCGCTCTTTAAATGGAAAATGACGTTAACTGTTGTGAACTCCAAAGAGATTATCCAACGCATGTACTTCACTTCGTCAGTAATCGCTTAATTCCTATGCGTCAAATAAATTTCCCTGTGGAAAGCACTATAATTTGAGTTGCCGACAGTAAGACATACGATTGCTCAGGTTCCTTTGTTTGACCAGTCTTTCGGTTTCGAAAATTGGTTTATCCTGTTTTCAGTTTCTCTTTTATACTAGAATAGACTGTGTTTGATGCGACTAAATGGAAAACTTTTGTAAACGACTGACTGCAACATAACCGTAATTGAATAGTTGATCATGTGCCAATCTCTTCAGAACAACAATTCCCACTACCGCTAGCTGTATTGACCGAATAGCACAGGATTATGAGGCCAACTGTATTGACCGATACGTATATTGTATAGAGCAAATGTGAATATTTGCGTTTATCAGGCACAGGTAGGCTCTCCCTTCACTTTGTCAAATGTCTGTCCCGACACAATCAACCTTAACCCATAAATACCATAAAATCGATAGAGGTAACACGCGACTCAAAAATGATGTACAAGATTTACTCTGAAATTTACAAGCTCTACCGTCATTT
This sequence comes from Paragonimus kellicotti, assembly GCA_014220965.1. Lineage (NCBI taxonomy): Eukaryota > Metazoa > Platyhelminthes > Trematoda > Plagiorchiida > Troglotrematidae > Paragonimus > Paragonimus kellicotti. Next base: position 11,650 of record LOND01020179.1, read on the forward strand.
TTACTTACAAGTAGTGTGGCAGAAATCCTATTGCGAGAAATCTGGGTTTCGGATGGATTCGAACCAACCACAAGGATCAGCGTATCCATACGCGGCAAGCGCTCCACTAATTGAGCTCCGGAGCCACGCCGAAGGCTCAGAAATTCCACCATTGGTCGCTGAAGACGCGATTATTCACAACGCAGCTTGAGACTTGGCACAAGTGTGGGACGCAGGCGGCCACTATGTTTACACAGCACTACCTGCGTCTTAGCGCAAATGTGGATCAAAATCGTAGCCCATAATCCGTGTCCTTTTGCGACCTGACCGACGTTGTTGGGTTGGTGCGTCGGCAGTCATACGGTATAGATGTGGTAGTTCGTATGCGTCTGTTTGCGATGCAGAGAGCTGTCTGGCTTTGACCCTGCTGCCGGTTCTAATCTTGTGTGTATCCGGCCCACAGGTTCGAGCTACTCCAATCGGTCTCGACGGTGTCAGCTGACATTTGCTCGTTCGTTGCTCTTTCAAGCTGGACGAATGTCCCAGGCTGTACTGCTGACGCTAGTTTTCTGTAAGTTGACTGGTAGGCATGACGACGTTCCAACTGACCAGGATCACTAGTTTCTGGGAATTGAGTAAGCAGCATTCAAATTCGTTCGTATTGTCCGGCCAAAATTCAGCTACTTGGATGTTCTGCCAGTCGCTCTACGATGCGAAACTCTGTGGATCTATAGATCTTTGATCAGTGCATCTGCCCAAGATGTACCGGAACGTCGTGCTGTTTATACGCTCTCCTTCAATGAACGGTTCAAAAGTCCCATCACCCACTTTCAGGTGGTCATGCTTAAGGTCAAGGAACTGAAGAAAACGGTCAAACCTGTAGCCAGTAAACT
>LOND01020180.1:0-19211 GCA_014220965.1 Paragonimus kellicotti
AAATATAATCGAGCAAACAGAGCTGACCATTAACCACAATATTTTCTGCTAACCCTGGAACGAACAAACTTGAAAAAGTCATGTACAGGCGAGTTAAGTGAGCGCACTTATGCATTTTGAGGGACCATGACCGGGGTCGCGATTATATAAATTACTGGATCACAAGTAAATTATATGCTCAAACATAATCAATGAATACTTTATGACTACAATTTGAGTGAACTAACAGATCTTTGCAGCTATTGAGCGGTGGATTACGCAAAAGTGGGTTCACTAATTACTTGAAGGGTTAAGGGAATTTATAATGTTTGGTAGTTCATGTATATACAATCTGCTTACGCTTGCTTACATAAAAGATACTGTTCTGCTGAAATTGTCTCACTATTGTCAGACTAGGTGCAGAGTGTAGGGAATAGATGAACCTCTGAATTGTTGAATCGGTTTTAATAAACCTTGAATTCCATTGTCATCCTATTCATACCTTCCGCAACAAAAAACAAGGATAGCATCTATGATTTATTCTACACAGTTTCTCTCATATAATCGTTTCTAGGTGAACCATAAATTTTTCGCTTTCGTTTGTGTATGAAACGACCCCACATGTTGTAATAACAGTAATAATATTATATAGTTTTTCAGCGAACCTGTAAGACAGACTCTGCTGGGCGCCATCAACTTACATAATTTCAAGCGATAAGTCTGAATGATAAGACTACAATATGACGTGAAAGTCCGCTAGCTGAGGAGTAAGAAAAAGATGGACAAAGGAGTAATTCATCAGCAGGCGGGCTACTTAGTAACAAAATGTGATTCCTATGTTAGACCAGATTTCACGCAAGGATATACTATCTAATCAACTCACATCTTGCATGGTTATACGCGAAAACAGGTTCGAATTGTCTGTTAACTACATGCCAGAAGATAATTTCAGAAACTGAACCCCAGAAGATTACCCTAACAATTAATGAAAAAAACTTTGGAAAACTCCTGAAATACATTTGTGGACGCTAGAAAAAAATATGGAAATTAGAAATTCGGCCGGTCAGCTTGATGATAGCTGAGTTATACTTCATTTGTGGTTCGTAAAAGTCCCAAAATAAATTAACGTACGAGTCTCAAAGTTCAGATGTAAAATGTGTTCTAACATGTGGGATATTTGTGGTATGTTATACCCGGTATAATTGTAAGGGGTAACTTTGAAATTATCATACACATTAAAGGGAATAATGTGGTATGAAATTTTTGAAACCCTTCATGTAGTGTAGTATTGTGTCCGTGACCGAAAAATAACACACTAACAAACGTCTTTTGGAGTATAAGTTAACAGCTGGTTGGACAACCTTCCTCGGAATTAGATTTCCATCTAATTTTTACACAGGTTTGGCGTATGCCTTTGAAGTATTGTCCAAAGTGGATATGTATTTTGACAGAAAATTTGTTACTTTGAGAGTTCTGGACAGTGATCGGAAACATACCAGAAGCAATACGATATTGTGGTGAAGTTTCTTAACGTACAAGGTGAAGTATTTTGTTTCTCCTCAACATTTTGTGAGTGATGAATTTGTACATTATGGTTGTTAGTCAATTAACATCGGCTGGTATTGGTCAAACGCGAAAGTCTATAATCGTCGATATTGGAAGATAACAGTAAATGATTGCTCTCTTTTCCTGAGTAGTTCATATTAATTGATGCACTTGAAATTATAGGACAACTGCGAAAGTTGATCCTACTGGAATTCTTGGTAAATGCAAAATCCAATGCCTCCAAATGTTCAGATGATAGAATTATCCAGTTCGATGGGGATGCAGCAAAATGTCAACAGAGTTCATCATTTTAGTCCGGATTTTATCTTATCTGTTTGTAAAGGGAATCTTTTCACGCAAACGATGTTTGAAAAGTGGGCATCGAGACAGATGAAAGTAATGCACTTTGAAAACCTATTCCAGTGTGGTGTTATTCATAATAGTCCAAATACAAAGGAACGCTTTTTTCATCTGCGTAAACCGTTTACCGTAGTAAAGCTGAAGATTAACTCTGGATCCTCAAAGTCCGCGAGGAATAATTCCTGTTTTAAAGTTTCACATAACGTTATTTTGCTGGTGAATCGTATTGTCTACCAGAAAGCTTCTATACTGAACAATATGTACATGATTGCGAGGTTCAGTTTCAGTCATATTCTGAGAAAGTCCGTTTTGGACTTTTGATAACGCTGTGTGTAATCCGGAAATAAAAAATATAGAAAGAATGTCGCTGAGTTGCTCGATGAACACTTTTCAGAATATTTTGTCGTACCTCCATAAATAGTACTGAATGGGCTTTCAGTATTTAAATTGGGGTCGTGTACAAAGTCTATAAACCTCTAAACGTTCTGCAAGAGAGAATATCAAATTCTTCCAGCTGCTACTGGTCATAGCAATGATTATATCTCATGCGCATTTAAAGTTTGCGGGCGACCCTTAGGTTAGAAAGAATATCAGACAACTACTTATTGTGGGTTTTGATTGTTGCATAAACCGATGTGATAATGCTAACCTCACTGTACCTGTGAACATTGCTGTTACATTGTGCATGTCACTGATTACGTGCCTATAAAACTTCCCACGACTAAACGCAGTCCCATTCGATTCGTTAAGTGATATAAGAACGCAACCAACATTTCGCCAAGTCTCACAAACCTTCCCGTTTTTATTCTGACGTTTTCAAACAATTTGATAATACTCAACCATTATAATGTGGTGGTATCTGGACTACTTTGAAGTATATTCCCTCAACTTTCATGCGGACACTTTATGAAAAACGTCTTACCAAGCCCACCGTTCAGAAAATTTGGTTTCACTTTTGAAAAACTCAACTTTCCCCTGTTTTCGTATTCTGATACACGCATTGGAAATAACCCAACTCCACCTACACCTACTAACAACTGTTCATACTTTCATGGTAGAAATATCCGTAATGGCTTGTGTAACTTCCGTTCTGATCCTAGGCTCATCCAGGCAGAGCTACCGACATCGTGTTCCTCAGTCATCTTCGTATACTTCCAAAACTGACTCCTTCGATTAATTGTGCTCTGCTAAACCAATTTTCTGAAACTGATTTCTAGCTGGTCCATTTCTGTCTATTTTGCTGCCGTTGAGCAACACGGAAACGCACCCCACGCACAGTTCATTACCAATGGATAGTTTTCACCCACTCTTATCCTAAAGTGAGGCATCCTTGTGTTTGGCTCATTCATCGTTATTTAACATACAAAATCCAAAAATACAGGTGTCTTGCGGTACCCTTTACTATCACATTTATCAAACGAATAGATTCGCTCATTGTTTTTTAATGCGGAATCCATAATCAGCAAGGTTCACTCTCATAGGCAATTTGTTAGACTTTCTTGACGGGATGGATCTCAAATAACTAACTCATTATAGCCTGACAATATTTTCAATTTGTTCATTCACATTGCTGATAATGGAACGTCTCAGTGTGATTGCGAAAGTTGTCTTCTTCGCCATAGTGCTCATAGCCACCTCATTAAATAGCTTGGAAGATGGTTAGGATTTCTATCGGTTAATTAAACCTTCCTACCAAGTGTACCTACCTTCCGTCTAAGTCAGAACGTCATGATATGAGCAGAGGGACAGAAATGTTTACTGCTAATTAACCATAACTTGAGAGACGGCGATTTGAATCTCCTTGGTATATCTTGAAATTCATTTACATTATCAACTGAATACCGTGAAATTCTTTCCTTTATTCTTACTTATGGATCCACATATTACGTTTTCTTACCAACTGAACTTGACAGTATCACATATATTATTTTTAATTTAGACATTCCTTGTGTATCTGAATATTTTACCAATCGTCCTTCTACTGATAACCACAGACCAGTCAGTAAACGTTCATTTGATTCATCTCGCTCACCTAATTGGTGTAGGCGATGCACAGCCTAAATCTGGAACCTTTGTGACTGGTGATTAAAGACTAACCTTCCACTTATTTTAGACCTTACAAACCACCGCTTATAAACTTAGAACCTACCCCTCTAACTTCTGTCCAACTTGAGCTACCGGTTAGGAAATGTACACTTTCTTCTCCATTTTTCGATATTTCGAGAAGGAAGTCTACGTAGCAACCTCCTGGTAATAACACATACACCCAATTTGAATAGGTTACCAGAGTCTATCAAAGAAAACAGTTTCCATCTCAAGTTCAGGGGCTTCATGTGTCCAGTATAATTCTATATTACGCAGTGTACAGTAGAGTAGTTCAAGCATTTAGACACGGCGTTGAATTAGGTGTTAGAATCCAACTTCCTAATCTTGATAATGATGGAAGTATTCTTTTTCACACGTTATAAACCAAATTCTTATTAGTTCTTAATATTTTTTTGGTTATTTGGAGCCAAGGATTCATTTGCAAGATGACTTTCTAGTTGGCAAAATATATATTCTTTCGCAACACAATCCTAGGTTTTTCTGAGTACTTCATCAGTGATAGGTCCACTACGTTATTTACTCCCCGACTTATCCGGTTCTTGATCATTGTTAGCCGGCTAGTTATGTTGAAATATTACACAAATTTGGGCATCCGTGGAAAATGTGACCAATCCAGCACGTGTTTCATGGTTCTACTTTACCCAGCAAAAATTTCCCAGTGTATTTTCTGTCCCATTCTCAACACGTGTGAGTACTTTATATAAAAACTTGTTTCTCATAGTTTGATCAGCAATTCAATCAGCAGAACCAATACACGTTTTAGGCCGTATCGTTACAATCAGTGAAGTACTGCTCAACTTTGATCATATATATCATCCGGATTTTTGGTTTTTCGCCTTTCGCTTACTTTCGCAGGTTTACTCCAACTATCTCCCACTCTTAATCAGATTTGATAAAAAGGCACTCTGTCGTTGAACGCTTCTGGGATAGCTTTCCGGACATGGAATAAAGTATCATTCCAGAGAACTTCACCGCTTTACAAACCTAATGCTACATTGATTCAATATTTTGCTTTCTGATTGAGTTTTGCACTGCGTCCACACTTGTCTTCGATATTGGAGATCCGCTTCTCTTGTGAAGTGAGGCTGTCTCTTATTGGCTTGCTTTTCAGCGAGCGTTGACAACATCGACTTGTACTGATATTCATATGTATTTCTGTTCCGATCGCACTTAATCCAGTTTGTTCGACGTTTATGTCATCAAGTACATCATTAATCGTACTGTAAACAAAAGTGAACACAAGGCGTTCCCGCCAGGGCAGGTAAAAACAGCTAAACAAACAGAAATATAGCAACGTTTTTTTTTGAAGACTTGACTTAACGACACAAAAGTACTGAGATAGCGGAATAATTTTACAATAGCAAGTTGACTACACTTTCTGTCAGTTGCATGTTGGTTTTGTTCTCAACTACATCATGTCATCAAGTGCTCGTAAAAGATGCGGTAGACTTAAATTATATTGTGAATGAAGGTTGTACGTCTGACAATATGTATGAAAGTTGAATGTCCAATGTTTTAAGTAGAGAGACTGTCAGCTCAAAGCTGCCAACAGCAATCGTTTGAAGAGTTTATGAGTGATTAATGGCGCCTACTGTCAATTGTATAAGTCCACAAGATCTACCACTGCATGTCATAATTGAAACATGTGAATTTATTGTTAATACTTAATCAGCAGCTTCACGCGCATTGAGTCTGGCAGTGCTGTATTCACGAGTAAGTTTAAATCATAACCTTCTCTTTTAGACAAATGAAGAGAAAGAAGAAGGAAAAAAGCAAATTAGTAGTACCAACGGTTCTATCCAAATTATTTTTATTCCTGTTACTCGGTTCTTCCTCTGTCAACCACATTTTGGAAAGACTCATTAAATAATTCATCTGAGTTGTGGGAAATGAAGATATCGTTACGGTTATAGTAGAAGTTTCGGACTTCAAGTCTGCAAATACATGGATGAAGCGTAAAACACAGCTCTTATAAATGCTTATACATACAGCTGCAAGCCGTTTGTTCAAAAGTAATTCAGCTTTATCGGCTGATAACCTTTCTGTCGTTAACGATAAGACTAACTGTGCCAATGTTACTGAAATTCCGAGAGTGCCTTGGGTGGGTATCTTGAACCCTTGAGTGTACTTGCAACGCTGATACACTAGAAGAATTCGACAATGAGAAATAATCAGCGAAGTGTACTCCAACTATACTGATATAGTGGAACTGTAATTCTGGTCTTGGACCGTAAAGCTCTTTGAAAAGGAAACCTAGTCGAAAAGAACTGGTTTGCTTGTAATCAATTAGTGTTGCAATCACCTGCAACACCACTGATTTTCCGTTAATCTTCGTTTACGTATAGCAAAGTTTGTGAAAGTTATACAGTGTTACCTATCAATATTTCCTTCAAGTTGTCTTATCTGGCATAACTTAATCTCCATGAACTCAGATAAAGAACATCTGAAATGATTCCATCAAATACAATATTTTTTATAGCCCGACTGAAAGCTATTTTCGTCGAATGCTCATTAGCTTCCACTTTCTGAAGCTTCATATCGTATTTTCTTACAAGCATTCCACTCAGAATGAACTTAACTCATGACACTGCTTACCCGCTTTCCAAAATATACTCTTTCAGGTTTATTCAACTGGATCGATTACAACCAGGTAGGAACACTATGAGTTATACGACACCCTAAAGTTATCCTACACGTGAAACATGTTTCAAAGGTCTCATCATTTTCACGAACATTGACGAGTTGCAGTCGTCATCAGATAAGAAGATGGCAATATAAGCATTGAATTACAGGGGATTGGCCGACTTTTCAGAAACGGACACATGCCAAAACCCCCGCGAATACTGGCAGATTCAATGGAAGGGTGATTTGCTGTGACATATTTCAATTATTTGTGTACCAATTTCATACTTTTTTTCAACAAACTCGTTAGGTTTCAAAAGCATGCAACGTAATAAGACTACTCAGCTCTCCTGAAACGAGAAATGTGATGTTTGTTAATGTGTACTGCTGCAACCTCTAGCTGGTGAAATGCAGCGTCATGACTCTTCCTAGTGGTAGTCGGCTCAAGTCCTCTGCGGTCCATGACTCGGGTCTTCGTAACGCATCTGAAAAGTGTGGAACATTTCTCTGTTCAGCCAATCTTCCACCGGTCATAGGTTTGACCGAGGGACTTTCAACACAGGCGGAACTGTCCTCTTCAATAACGAAGCTGCCAGCGTTACCGTCAACCAGCAACAAAATGTCTTCACCACGAAATACAGAATTAGTGCACGAATCTGGTGCTAGCATTATAGACAACGTGAGAATAATCACGTTCACAATGTACATCATGTTCGGAAATATTGTCAAAGCTTTTGGAACATAAGCCGCTAGATCCTGATCTCCTTTATCGGTTAGTACTGAAGCAGTCTGCATGAGGATTGTCATGACCACCTGGTTAACTTCAAAACACCCAGTGTCTTTTATTCATCCATTCTGAGCACAGAAGACCTGTCGTGAGATACTAACATTCTAATTCAGTCTCTTCAGTCGGTAACAAAAACGCCAGCGGTCTTCAAACAAATTACACATTACAATAACAAATGAATGGACGTACTAAAAAGTCCCCATTATTTGTATATCGTCAGTGTATTCAATTCCATGGCAAAGCGGTTGGTTGCATCAGCACCCTCCGTGCGCACAAAGTTGGTCGATGCTGTCTGTTCAGCATTGCATCACAGATCGCCAGCAGGGTCGGGTTCTGACTATATCAAGGCGCATCTTATGCTTAAACATTTGCTGCTTCGCATTGTGTCAAATGGTCTCGTTCGACACATTTTTTATTCTGGGAACATTAGACATGGGTCGTCCTTTGACTTCTGAGCAATCTTCAACAGTTCTTGGCAGCCATGACTGTACAACGGGCCTTTCTTGAATAGCAATTGTACTCCTATTTATCTGTCTAACTCTTGATTTCCACGCACACTATTTGATGTCCATTATCAGATAAAACTACATCTGGTGTGTCATAGCGATTAAACTGAGCACGCAATGTGTTGGCAACTGCACTTTCAGTGGCACTACTTGGTCTACCAGTTTTTAAATAACCCGAGAAGTAGTCTACAGTCACATCATCGGGTATACGGGCGCGAGGAAGTTCATCAGTGATGTGTAGTTAGTCAACGAGTTTGTAGAGTAGTTCATCATTATGTTTTTGTGGCCCGATCATCAATATTTGTAGACGTCGGGGCTCGGCTCCCAGTGGCATCTCGACCATTACAATCACATGTTTGCGGTCTGTGTGTACTACAGTCTTTCTGTGGAATGTTTAGGTGTTGAAGCTTTCCAGAGCGAAAACCACTGTCAAAATTTCCCCTTCGGTTTAGGCGTAATCTTGTTCCGCGATCGAACGACGCCAGTTTTTTCGGCCTATCGGCTTTCCTTTCTTTAGTAGCACAGTTACAAGCCCGGACCGATTGCTATCAAATTAAATAGCTAGAGGAACCTCAGAATTGTGATATGCGATTGCCGGGGTTGTCGAAATCGCTTGTTTTGCCCTGTAGTGAGATCACCTTCGACGTCCCCAAAATCCTAAACTCCCTGCGACGTGAGAGTTGCCTTACCAGTACCACCGTGCCTGTTTACATTATCTTGTGAATGTAAATTTACTGCAAACCACTAACATCAAAGTTAGTGTGTTGGCGTAGGTATCGCAGTCTTAGTCGTGACTCTATGATGAATCCGCGCCAGCTCTGCTACTATAGGCTACATTCATTAGGATAACAATGTTTTAGCTGTCACCGTTGGGAACGCCGCCCAACCATTCTGACGCTTGTTTGAATTCTGAAGGTCGACTGAAGTTTCCGTCGACATTCGTCCTCTCTGGCGGTTGCCGTGCGGTTGTGCTCGAGGTTCTCTCACGTCCAACTCCCTAGCGCCCTTTAACTGTTGCGTTGAAGTCTGCTTGTGAACGGTGAGTAAATCAATAATATAAAGTTTGTTTGCAGATTCACCGTCTTACTACACTACGACATTGCGTTCTCGCTTATCCCCGTCGAGGTCAAGAGCGGTAAGGTCTCAGGGAAAACCTCTGTCGCAGTCAGAAAGCGCTAGGAACATAGCATCTCAGAGTATAGCCCTACCTCCGCTTGGAGTGCTGTGTGTGTCGGCCCCACATCGATTTGACCTCATGTGTCAAGTTGTCGAATCCGGAAACGTACTAACCGGCGTCAGCCAGCCAACTGTGTGTGAATCGGGTCAAAACTGCAATAGTCACTGAGCAACAATGCTCTAATCATTGAACACCCAAAACTGTTTTTACGCAAAATCCTCGCGGGCAAATGGGCTATATATCTCTGAAGCGCACGTAATACTTATGTGGAATCGGCCCGTAATGTCCTCAGACATCGCTTAGTAAGTTTTCATGAAAACGTCGGCCTCTTGTTCAAAGAGTCATACTATACATGCCGTCATGAGGATCGCTATTGTACTAAAACATGCTAACGGTGGCCTGCGAAAAAGCTTATCTTCACGGGGACACCACGTTAATCGTCCTTCCATGATATTACACATCGTGCGAACAACTTCCGACTCACAAGTTCCCTTCGGGCTCGTCAAGATCCTGAGATGAACCTATTTCTATGAAAATTAGTTGACACATCTTTACTCTTCAGCGCCACTCACAATAGCTGCTGAAGTGTCAGTTTCAAAAATGCACTCGAAGTTGCCTCAAACAACTCCTTGCCGTTTACCGCCGCCAAAGCATTGCTGTGAGTGCATTTGTTTTACATGAATTATTTCAATACAGTTTGTTTCACATTCTTTGATGTATTTAAATGTCTAATGTTATCGCAATACCACCTGCGAAGCGCTGAATTGGCAACACAGCATCTAGAACTCTGAAGGGTATGGGCAGCCACTAAAACCACCTGAAAAGAGACAACTAGATTCATCACCCAACACCAGCAGGCAAAACGAAATGGAAAACTCAACTTCCGAAAAAATGCGGGTTCGGACTGACTGAGAGAAAATATCATCCCAATTAGGCAGCCTGTATTGTTCTGTACGCAGTACGGCGTTCACTGGTCCGGGTAAGTGCACCAGGCTTTCAACGTTATGACGACCCAAAATAATCAGTCTGTACGTCCGTCTACAGGTGGTCGCACTTCTAGTTCGAGCAAACGATTCAGATCGTTTTCACAGCCACCACCGAGGTTTGACATAACTCCCCTGAAGGGTGATGTAACTGGTACCGAATTCAGAAAAACTAACAATACCTGAAACACAACCCCAAACGGAATCAGATACAGGAGAGTACTGATCGAACAGCTGAGACATCTCTCGCACACAAAATTGTTTCCATGATGAAACGTTACGAATCCCATTATGACAATGACGTCCAAACCAAGGATTGGTTTTCAACCAAATTTTGCTGCGAAGGGATAGAACATATAAGGTTCGCCGTTTTCTGGATTGCTGATCGTGCATTTGCAGTTCTACTTCTTTCCACATTCGCGATCGCATACTGGACGGCTCCGTGGAAGCTGATAGAAGATAACTTTCTGGTATAACGTCGAAGGATTTGCCGGAATCCGTCGGACATCGACATTGTTCGACTTCAATAAAAAGCTTAGTGTAAATCATTTTCATAAAAGTGTGTTGCGAATCCCATCTAGCACCTGTTGAACCCCTGACTCACACCGACCTGTCTGAAGGATGTGGATCTGCGCCGCCTGGCAAACCGGTTTCCCTTTCAGCATTTCACACGGATTTTCTGAACGCCAGACACATCTTTTTCTGTCGATCTTAATTGCCACCGCAAAACTGGCGTGAATATATTCAGTACGTCGTACACGACTAATCGCGCTGAGCTGTATTCTGTTTCCACTGTTAAGGTTGTTCACCCTCTGCTTCGCCGCCACTTTTCTGAAGCAAACGTCAATCCACTAGACAACAGTTAGTTGTCTCACCCTCAGCAGCCTCTCAGTCATTGCGTCATAATTAATGCCAAAACCCATTCGATCTCATGAGATATTGTGAGTTAAAGCCAACTCTTTCATTACCCTCACATAGTGGTCGATAGATTCCTCTTGATGACGGCTCCCTTGAAAGAACCCCAGTTCAAAAATTATACCCGCTTAGCCGAGACAGGAATTTTTGAATTAAATGTTCGCCTCACCCAGATGGCTCCTGTCTTCATGGTGAGCAAAAGTTAAATTCATTGACACCCGTCCATCGCCGTCTGAACGCAATTTCAAAACCATCAACTGGCAACTTTTCTTACCTTCAGACAGTTTACTTAACATACCATGGCCATGAAACTTCAGTCTGGATATCGGCCTTGTTATAAGCAACTGGTTGCTATCCGTCAGGCTCAGAGTCTCAGGAGAAACGACTCGAATCGCACCTGATGAACCGCCTTGGAGTCTTCATATTGGCTTCTTTTTCACTTCTGACAACATGTCACGTGCCGAGCTGTCAGGTCGAGAAATTCAGAACAACAGCAGTTTGATCAGCACTTAGCAATTTCAATCTATCGGAAAACTTTTATATTCGTATAAGGAAACAACAATATTTACGATTGCTGTGAGGCGCCAAGCGTTTGCGTTCTGATTGGTCCGTTCGTTATCATGCACATACCGCCCCGCCCTGAGCAACTCGTTTGTTTAAGTGTGTCATTCGTTCGAACAACTTGTTTTAGTCTTCGTGTTCCACAAACAAATTGGGTGCAACAACTGACCGCTGTTTTCAATCGTTTGGCACCGATCGATCATAACTCGGTCTGCGGCATTGGCTTGTGAGCTCTGATTGGCTGAGCACTTTCCAATCAAGCAGTTGCTCCAATCTAATTTCATTTCAGTGTATATGCTATGAATTTATTGCCTACTTGTTCACAAAGCCCTTTAGATTTTCGATTCTCATTGTGGCATGTTCATCCAAACGAAGATTGATGAATAATGGACAATACGGCACCAACCGGTACGCTGATTGACAGAATATAGGCAACAAACCACTGACTTACAGAACAATAACCTCCGTTTTGTGATGTTCAATTAAACCTCGAACGTAGTGATTACTTAAGGAGTGCAGATGGACAGGTATATTGGAGTGAACATGGATATCAAAGCAAACGCCAATGGATGTCAAACCGGGGTTCTGGATCGGCACTCAAATTATAGGTCAACACGCGGGCCAACGTTTTAGAAAAACTCAGGGGGAGGGCCTGGAATTTCGCGTATGTCATAAATGCGTCTTTTATTCCGATCCATGGGGTCTACATATTTCATACTTGTCAGCAGAATAGGGTTATGCGTATTTCTTAATTGCTTGGACATCATTTGCATTACGCCAACGAGGTTCGCGTGGGCCGCTATTATGGTTGTTTTCTGGAGGATTGTTTCGGCCGGTCACGAAATTTGTGATTGTGTATTGGGTTTCCTCAAGACACGTTTGGAGCCCGTGCTGCGGATGGTCTGTGACTGACTGAGGTTTGGTATGTTTTATTAGTCAGTTCCTTGTGGTGATTGTCACTAAACCCAGTTCTCATTTGGGTTGTTTCACTATATCGTTGACAGTAAGCTGCACAATTATCCTCGAGAGATAAATACCTGACCTACTTATTTCGAATTTTATTACCACTGCGTCAAAACTAGCTCTGAGGTAGAGCTAAGTTGAATACTTTATTTTTGTATTTCTGGAAACATCAAATGCACTCCGTTGTCTAAAAGATGATGCCTTGTAAAACTTTGTGACTCAGGATACTCATCGCTGTGTACGTGCTCGAAGCTGGTAATTTGTGTTTTCGCCCAAGGTTGCCCTAAAGCCGGATGCGCTTGGACAACTGTTGAGATCATCTGTTTATTAAGCAGGTCGATGAAATAGGTATCAACATTTCGGTGTTACCAAAGTCGAAAAGCCCTCATGTATGTCAGTTATGGAGTAGCGAAATGAAGCACAAAACCAGTGGGACCTAACACAACACTTAGAGGTATGAACACGCTTCACATTGACAAGTTTCGTACCATGCACTTCCCCGTTGAGAATCGCGTCCTCCAACATATTCTGGCATCCACTCAAGAATGGATCTGTCGCATAAAATTCATATCAGCCCGAACACAGTTTGCGAGCTGATGATCTCCTGGCATCAGATAAAACGGATCAAATTCAGCTGATTGTTTGACTTATTAAAAAACTCAACATCAATTATTGTTCGCCTTCTTAACACGACGTGTACAAAAGTGTAATGACAAGTCCAAACTAGAAACGTTCGACAGTCAACTGAACAGCACAGTCAGAAGTGCACATTAACAGCAATTCTGAATATGGTGGACAACGGATTTGTGGATGAAACTCTGCCATTTTGCGTAGCCGGCGTGTGTGTAACGGGGAGATCTCGAGATGCTTTTGGCCTTAGTAACGGAGGATAGGCAACATTAGTTACGGCCAGAAAAGAGCTCCATAAAAAGGGGATGTCGCATATTCTCTGGATGGCCGAAGCATTTGCAAGAACGGGTATCACACGCATGTATAGAGTGGGAAGTTGGTGAGTAAGTGACCACAGCAAGAATCCGAAAGAAGCACGCCCAGTACCTGTCCACGTTACATAGTTATCTCAAAGGGACTATGTCACCTGCAAGACTGACACAATAACCAACCTGTCACAGAGTACATATCAGGTTACTCGGGATAGCAAAGTTCCCTTGAATTGCAGCAGGAAGTCAATATCACCGTCAAAGACAGCACCTTGTGACATTCCGGTCAGATTGTTGATGTGAGGGAAAGTTTCAACCGTACTAATCACTCCTCGTATTTAATGCAGTTCGTTAGCAAACTTACGCGGGAATGCTCAGGAAATTGAGACTATGGTCATCTCACCCCTGTCCAACTGAAAACGGATGTCGAACTTGCCACAGTGCTAATTCGCAAAAGGCAGGTGGAGACTTCTACAGTAGGTCCGTTTTTCAGGTTTCCCTCCTTGAAACATGGGCATCTAAATTCGCTGACATCTGATGTTGATCGCTGATGTTTTCAAACCCTTAGTTCAATGCACGACGTATGCCAAAAGACTTTATTGGCTGTCCGATGGACGACAGGGTAGATTTCTGTCCCATGCAAAGCTACAGCTCTGCCGTAACAGGAATACTGCTTACAGAGATGGGCAGACTGGTTAGGTTAAGGTAGCCAGTTTACTGAAAAAACACGATTACGAGCAAATTGAATGGAAGTGAGTTTCAAAGGCCAGTCCCACTATAGTTGACCGGAACAGCTGGAGTCTTATTCCATAAAGGAAAGGAGGACTATATTCGTGAGAGGCCCAGGAAGTTCTCTGAGGTACAAGCGGTGTAAACGCCGCAGACAGGTTTGAACAATTGGATCAAATCCTCAGCAGTAAAAATCAAATTTTAACAGATGAAAACGGGCAATTATCCGTTTCGAGGGATTCGGCTTGAAGGTCGTTCAAAAGGGAAAACGGTCATTTTGGCGCGAATCCTCGTTTTTTAAATATTTTTGAAAATTTTAAAATCGGAATTTCGGGCAAAGTACTTACAATGCATCAGCTTGAGTTCATCTGTTTCCGTATACTGTTTCGTATGAACGACACGCGACCTCAATCTAGTTGGAAACAATGCAGTAGAGTGAATAGAATTTACTTCTGAAGATTCCAAGTGATAGAGTGGGACATAATACTCTTTTCTCACGCCGCTGCATATCAACCGAAGATGAAAACAGCCATATGATAGCGTCATTTCCAGCCATTTCCAAGGGCAACATTTCGTCGACCAGTATCTATGTGAAATATTCCACACAAGGAACAGTAAAAATATCGTGTAGACAAGGAAGCCGTAAACGTTGCCATACATGTTTCATCATCAAATGTGTTAGTGTTCTTGTTGAAATGCAATGCCAACATCGTGTGGTCGTATATTTCCATTTCGACCATATCTTCGAAACCACACAGAATGAAGCACTCTCAGGCTATAGAATGACGTATTCCATCTGGAACATTGCAATAAGTGCATTTACAAGACTTGAAAAAGTGACCTAACGCCAATAACGGGTGATTTTCGCAAAAATGGTGGAAATTTTTTCATCACCAAACCAGTACTTTTGGCACTTGATCGATGTATTTCAATATTTGCAGTACCGCTGTTTATTTAAAATTGATGCATTGTAAGTACTTTGCCCGAAATTCCGATTTTAAAATTTTCAAAAATATTTAAAAAACGAGGATTCGCGCCAAAATGACCGTTTTCCCTTTTGAACGACCTTCAAGCCGAATCCCTCGAAACGGATAATTGCCAAAAACGGGGCTTTTTCATACTTATGGACAAATTTCTGCATTCGAGGCGTAGAGGAGGCCTAAGAAAATCTTCCATCTTGAACGGCTTACAATGAGACCAGGATTTTCTTTGAAGTGCATTCGGATGAAGTGTGGTTTGAGGTCCTTCCGGAGCTCTCCCGGCGTAACACTCAAGACTGCAATGAGTGGATGTAGCGCGGAGATATTTGGTAACGTCTGAGTTTCCTCCCGCCCGTTCTCATCTTCGTTACCTTAGTTTACTGACCTACAGGACAGATTCTCCGTTGTTAGCCGAATATACCAGGTACACGGACAAAGTGCACCACGTTACATCTTCTAAAAAATGATGACCCCTTGATGATCGTTTCCTTTTAGCACATGAAGTTTGATACCAGATTATATACAAA
Organism: Paragonimus kellicotti; assembly: GCA_014220965.1. Taxonomy (NCBI): domain Eukaryota; kingdom Metazoa; phylum Platyhelminthes; class Trematoda; order Plagiorchiida; family Troglotrematidae; genus Paragonimus; species Paragonimus kellicotti. The sequence continues at coordinate 15,679 of LOND01020180.1, forward strand.
ACCATTAATGCACATAAATCTGAGATCAGATGCAATTAGTTAACGCAATATGCAACTTTTACACAGACAATGCGACATTCATATATTTGTACTGATTAATAAAATTTACAAGGCTGGCAGTTGGTTGTTATAGGATATTGCAAGAATTGGGTAACCAGCAGCTTCATCCAGAATATTGTCATCACGGAATTTTGATACCAGTTTGCTCCACACACACGGTTTTCAACCCGTCCTCAAAGTTTTACAGCGTATCAAGGTTACTGGATGATTCACGAGGAGGGTATGAAGCCAGGGAGGCAATACAAGGGGTAACTCGAGGTTTTGGTAAGATTGTATGAAGCATACCGTTGTGATATTTCTTGCTTCTTGCAACTTTGTGTGTGCACTGCTTTGTATACTGATCAATAGTCGGTTAATACCGACTCCCGTTAATTACGGAGTGGAAGCGTACCAGGATGAATAAATTACTACAGGCTGGCATATATCTATATGTGGATGAATGTAGTTGGGGGCCACGAAACTGTTTTTCTGTGTGCGTGTTTCAAACAAAGAGGACACTGAGATGATGCAGTTGATGGGACGCAGGAAATATGGGAAAAGCCCTATCATCTCAAAAGTTACCCTACAGGACTAAACTGCTGTTAATGATACTGTTGAAGTGTGTAAGGTTTTTAAATCATATTTTGCTGCTTCCCTCAACACTGAAGGAAACGTACTGCCTCCACCTCCCAAAACAAGTGTTTTTCTAAGTCGTGCTCCTGTTAGTGCTGTAGACCTACATTAACAGTTAGTCATTGTCGAACCTTATCATCATCCTGGTCCTGATGGTATCAACCCTGTCTCTCTCAAACACAGGGGAGAAGCTACTCCTTCTCGTTTGCTTGAACTTTACAGACTTTCTCCATCATCCGGTTCGTTTCTTGCCCAAGGGGAAAATTCTATATCTAAACCCTGCCATAAAAGTGGCTCGCGACAAGACGTTAGCGACAATCACCCCGTTAACCCCACCTCAATTTGTTTTAGTGTTGAAAAGAAATATGAAATGTCGCATAGCCGGATGTTCATCATCACAAATAACTCGTTTGGCTACCACAATGAGCGTGGTCAATAGCAGTTATTATTCTCATCGGATTGGCTTATTTCGTGGCCAACCGTTGGCCAGATGTTGGCCAACACCTCGGAGTCGGCCATGCGTTTGCTGGGTAGTAGCAGTGATTTGATTGACCTCGTAGAGGTGATAAATCATGTATCAAACATGTCTTGCGAACACAAACTAATAGGTGGTGACTTCAACATGCCTAATATCTCCTGGACTTCATTCTCAGCTCCTGCAAAGCAAGCTGAATTTCTTTCATGCATTCAACTGAATGGATGGAACCAACATGTCATAACGCCCACCAGACAGAGGCATATTTTGGATCTCATATTCACCATAGGTATCTCGTCTGTAGGTATATCCGTTCTGGAACAATTCCCAGGAAGTGACCATAACATAGTCAAGTGTCAGTTTGACTTCAATACAGTTACCAAACCGACAGTTGTATTCTATCGTCCGATCAAATACATTGATTGGAGTACCTTCTTCTCCCTACTAAGATCCTTAAATTGGAACACGTTCTTTCTTACATCTGACCCAAAAGCAGCAACGGAGGAATTTATCAAACATCTCACATTTTGTATCGACGTTATGGCTCCCATAAAGTCAAAACGCGTTGATTCGTATGTACAAGGTAAAATCCTTACTGCAAAAGAGACTGACAGACTTAAAATACTTAAGTCGATGCACAGAACACTAGATTTCTCCCTAGTAATGCAAATGAGCAGCATGTTTCAATACATAGAACATAAAACTCAACTGCGTTATATGAACGAAGAAAAGCTAGCGCTTGGTAGTGGGCAGAGAAGCATGAAACTAATGCAACTGATGAGACGGAGAAATTCCTTGAGGGACCCTTCTATAAAAGTTATAACTCTCCAAGATAAAACGGTTGTCGACGACCCTACTGAAATATGTGAAATCTTCAACTCACATTTTGCTGCTGCGTTTAGCGTGGAAAACACAGTATTACCCGTTAATACTCCGTTGAAAACAACCAAAGTTCTGTGTAATGTATCGATCGACGTTAGAAGTATCCGCTCACAATTAGCTACTATTAAACCCACAATCCATCCTGGACCTGATGGTATCCCACCAGTCGTAGATTTCTCCCTAGTAATGCAAATGAGCAGCATGTTTCAATACATAGAACATAAAACTCAACTGCGTTATATGAACGAGGAAAAGCTAGCGCTTGGTAGTGGGCAGAGAAGCATGAAACTAATGCAACTGATGAGACGGAGAAATTCCTTGAGGGACCCTTCTATAAAAGTTATAACTCTCCAAGATAAAACGGTTGTCGACGACCCTACTGAAATATGTGAAATCTTCAACTCACATTTTGCTGCTGCGTTTAGCGTGGAAAACACAGTATTACCCGTTAATACTCCGTTGAAAACAACTAAAGTTCTGTGCAATGTATCGATCGACGTTAGAAGTATCCGCTCACAATTAGCTACTATTAAACCCACAATCCATCCTGGACCTGATGGTATCCCACCAGTCGCTATCAAGCAAGGGGGTGAGGATATACCGATCCTTTTATTAAATTTGTTCACACTATCACTTCTATCAAGCATATTCCCTCCCCAGTGGAAAAAGTCAATCATTATACCCCGCTACAAAAGTGGTTCAAGGCAGGACGTTAGTAACTATCGTCCCATCAACCACACATCAATCTGTTCAAGAATGTTTGAAAGGATAATAAAAGTGCCCATTGTCGAGTTCCTAAGGTCAGAAAACCTTCTAAACCTTTCGCAGCACGGTTTCCTTAGTAAGCGATCTTGCATGACATGTCAGTTGGAATTCATAAACCATATATCGATGGCCGCCGACGCAGGAAATGCAGTGATAATCATGACATGCAAAAGGCTTTTGATCGTGTGCCCCATAAGCGGCTGTTGATGAAAATAGCATCTCTTGGCATACAAGACCCCTTGTACAGCTGGATTTCATCATATCTTGAAGGCCGAACACCAAACAGTCAGGATAGGAGAGCACTGCTCAACACCAAAACCAGTGACTAGTGGGGTGATTCAAGGGAGTGTTCTGGGACCATTGCTTTTCCTCATGTATATAAATGATGTATGCGATGTTATTAAACATGGCAAACCCTTTCTGTTGCTGACGATATCAAAATCGTCTACACATTTCGACAGCCTGCCAACCTCGACTTCTGTCTACAAAATATACGACACGATCTAGCATCATTGGAGTCGTGGTGCAAAGTGGGAATCTTTCGTTCTTAGGTCATATGGGAGGCTGTGTTGAAAATGAACGGCGAAAGCTGTAGTGACGGCTTCGAGTGTATCAGTTTATACAGAAGTGTAAGATTTAACTTCAGTCTTCGTAACCAAAGTGGATCAATACCAAGTGGTTGACAGCGTTCGCTATAGGTTAGTGAGGATGAATGTCCTAGCAGGCTTTTGGTGGATAA
>LOND01020182.1:0-18882 GCA_014220965.1 Paragonimus kellicotti
GAGATAGTAATCATACCATAGACATTTGCGAATTCATATTTAGTAGTCCGAAAATGCCATCCCGAACTTGTACAAAATTCCTACATGAACCCTCATGATAATAACGGTTTTATGGATGTGGTTGAAATCCCATATCTACGTGAATAATTAATTAATTAATTTATAAGAACCTGAAAATACTCTTAATATGCTTCGCGAGAGTATGTAGAAAACAAGTTTAACGCATCTATACTTTGAAGTCTTAACAAAAACGTTCCACTTCCTCCTCACCTACCTCACTGATCGCCACTGAGCAGCCATAAGAAAATGTCTGAAATTACGAGTGCGTTTAAACAAACATCGCCAGATTAGGCGGAAATACTGACCAACTTTTTGAAGTAGAATTAACTAACTTTCACTCATTCCATAATCAATTGGCATGATTATTATTTTTGAAATTTTACTCGTTGCCCACCGAAACCCGCGGGATACCGGCATATCACGACGGGCAGTGTGCTACATGGGAACCGACGGTTATGCATGCCGAATATAACTAAGAAAATACCACCGACTTGCCCAGTTTTTGCGCATAATCCTACGTTGCAATATGTCTTATGACGTATCTTACGTTCGCAGCTTTATAAAAAGCGTAGTCCTCATGATCCAACAACGGTTCAACCGTCATAAGTATAATCACGTTTTCCTGCCTAATTACATTCAGATTTAATAAAAGCACGTGGTCACCACGTCTGTGACATCGATTCTCATTATATTCCACCATCAGTTTTCCTAAATGACGTAATATGCGAGTTTTTTTAAATTCCTCCCTATGCCGTTAAACTACCGCACACTCCTTGCTTACGTCTTCGGAAAATAAAAAAGATTTTCCAGTAACAGATTTCCACGATTTCAGGAACTGCAACACGCAACAAAATTATAACAACTTCGGCAACTTGAAAAAGATTTTTACCGCAAAGATTACAAAGATTTTTGTTCTACTGATTACACGCAGTTCGCAACAGCTTGTCGTCACTGATATGCACCTTTGTCCCGTTCAGCTTTCGAATCAACCATAAGTACGTTGTCACACTGAGTATAAAACTCCTGCGGACGTCATGTCGTGAATGCCGGGAGAAGCAGGTTGCCCCCATCATCATTTTTCACGTACATCGGCCCATCCGCTCTTACAATAATTCTCGTGCTTTCCAGATCGCTCTCCTTATACTGACGAGCGCTGCAATAATTTGGCATTGCTCCAATTCACCATTATATCATATGCCTGTCTGATGTGAATTAACTACCTCGTGCGTCCAACCCAAGGTGGTATATAGGGCTTCTTTCGCATAACATTCCAGTTCGCGATGTATCAAATAATTTCCAGTGTTAATCAATATCGTGCTGCAATTGTGAACCAGGTAACTACATGAGCTCTGCAAGGCTTCGTCCTTCTAGGACACTTGAATAATGGAGGGACATTAGAAGTGAGGCACTTAATAACACTATCGTCATTCGTACTGCGCAAAACACTCACCTGTGGATCACACACTCTGGCCGAATTTTTTCCTTGGTACAGTGTTCATAACGAAGGTAGCACAGCTTGTACACAGCACACCCCAGAATCTTCTTCCTCGACGTTCGATGATGTTGTATACGCGTAACATAACCTCGTCGAACATAACTCGTTCAGTTGTCCTATTGGAACATCTTCAACTTAAGTTTAACTTCGGCAAACGCATCACAACAGAAACTCTCTAGAAAATACACGTGAAACACTCCACGAAAGTCAGATAGATTCGACATATTGATCGAGAACTGGCTGTATTCCGACCTGCGCACTCGCACTTCTATGCATGTACAACGCAGTAGCCAATGGGCTATCAAAGCATCATCATACTCCTATCAAGATTTTACCGCTGCCAGCCCATCCTCTTAAGTGTACATGGGCAGGTAGCGCATGGCATTTCAGATTTTTCTGACTGGCCGAAAACTCTCGTGACGTCAGTTTGGAAGCCGGATGAAGACGACATCTTTCGGTGGGTGGGAGGATAGCTAATTTTCTTCGGGAATTCAACATTAGGGAGCCACCAGTAAAATCCCTCCTTTCTAAAGCTACAACTGTCCGCGCGGTGCGCACACGATCATCGTTAGCTGCCTTGAGAACAAGGTCTCAGGGTTTTTAAACAGTATTTTCAGCATGTTATATACGCGTCAAGGCCGCCTATGTGCCCAACACTCATACCAAGACGTAAGCTGCATCCTGGTTGGTCGCGCCTCCAACGGCCAATGGCGCTGCGTGTAATCGGTAGACCAAAAATATCTCTGTAATCTTTGTGGTAAAAATCTTTTTGAAGTTGCCGAAGTTGTTAAAATTTTGATACGTGTTGCAGTTTCTGAAATCGTAGAATTCTGTTGCTTGAACATTCTTTTGTTTTAATCTTCCGAAGACGTAAGCAAGGAGTGTGCGGTAGTTTAATGACAGGGATTAATGGAAAAATAACAAAAATGTGCATTTCCCGTTATTTGGGAAAATTAATGGCGGAATATAATGAAAAGCGATGTCATAGACGTGGAGACACATGCTTTTATTTAAATCTGAATGTAATTAGGCAGGAAAAGGTGATAATACTTCCGACGATTGAACCGTTGTTGGATCATGAGGATTGCGTCTTCTTCTAAAGCTGGGAACGCAAGATACGTCATAAAACATATTTTAACGTAGAATTATACGGAAGAACTGGACGAGTCAGTGATATTTTCTTAGTTATATTCTGCTTGCATAGCCCTCGGTTTCTACCACTATTGCACATTCTCCATGGAACCATGACTTACTCTGTAATGCCGACGAGGTCACCTGCTGGAGGAGTGGAAGCAAACAGCACTCCACGCTTACATACATAACTGCTCCATCCATTTGTCCTACTTCACGAGTTAAGTCAAGCAGTAGTCCATGCTTAGACACTTATAACTGCTCCATCCGTTTGTCCTACTTCACGAGTTACGTCAAGCAGTAGTCCATGCTTAGACACTTATAACTGCTCCACCCCGTCTACAGGCAAAAAGTGCCCATAAAATCTCTGAGCTCTCTGGACAAGCTATTCGGATTCAGAAGGAAAGACGATCGTTTTGGTGAGTTACTTATTAATAAGGTGCCGAGGTGCAAGCAAGTCATTGTAAACCAAATATAAAAGGATAACAACAAACCCCAACATTGAATCCATCAAATACACAACTTCCGAGACTAACGGTTCACGTGAATGTGATCAAATGCAACAGTCGCGTAATGGCGGAGCGATCAGGCGCAAATGAAACCAGGGTACATATAAACAAAGGTCCTGTAGTGGGAAGTAAGGGAGAAAAACTACGCCAGAATACGTTTTAACAAATATAATATATTAAGATTTAGTAACACATCAAGATTAAAGTTCATGTGAGAAATAAGTTGCTGCGCGTAAACTCAGTGGTCGTGTCAGTCCTTGCAAAAAGTTCGCAATCACCATCAAGAGGATTCTGAATGTAAAAAGAAGAGCAATCCACGAGAAGGGAGTAAATTAATACGGGGAACGTGACCACCGACCTTCTGTAAAACGTAACAATTGTCAAAAACTCAACACAGGTAGCTAATTTAACAACTAGTAAGGGAAGATGTCGTCACAATTACTGAAACCTGGTTACGAGGAGCTCTATTCGAGATAATACTTGTCTTCCCGGACAGGATGGCAGAATGGGTGTGAGTATTTTGTTGCCAACAGCGAAACATCATGGTCAACGCCGCGTGACGATGTTGAATTTGGGAACCATTCAACTGTTAAGTTGTTCCGTAAGACAGCAAAGCAAAGTTGCTGGTCCTGTGCGTTTAAAGGAGTCCCTCTTCTACTTGACGATGTTATCTGAACGCAGGCAGGTATATCACGAGTCATGGAAGAAGATCTCAGTTCTGCCGACCCTGATTGGTGACTGACGTATGATTCCATTGGTACATGTAGTGAGACTGCTATAAATCCTAAACGAGAAGGCGTTGCCTCGATATCTTACTGGGTCACCGGGTGAAGGGATGGCCAGACTCCCAAAGTTTTAGGCTTTGTTATAACAGGGAACCCTAATGACGTTTTGGACTTTAAGTTCGGAGCACCTATGGGCAAGAATGATCATGGAATCATGAGCTTGCCGTCTAATTGTGTCCACTCTGAACCTCCTTTCAGATGCAGTAGATCATTTAATGGCATGGATATTCGGTTGCTAAGATCGGATGCAAAACAGTTAAGTTGGGTAGATTGTTACGATACCACCCATGTCAGAAAAACCCAGGCCTAAACTGAAGGTAACCTTATGCAGCTAACTCACATACATTTCCACTCGATACGTGAAGTGCTGCATAGGTAAGGCCGAAAAAGCGAGGAGGCGGAAAAGAAAACTTGGGTTGTGTACAAATGGTTTTGGGGGCACATCAAGTTTTGTCAATATAGCACGGCTAGAAGGGGTTAGATTGGGATGCAGATTGAACACAGGACAAAATTTGAGACGAATTCAGCAGGAAACCATCAAACGAACCCCAAGGCCATCTTTGGTTATGTTGAGGCCGAAGGGACCATTAGGATAGGACTGGATGACACTCCTGATACTGTAGACAATTTTGTCCAGTCGCCGCTACAAAAAGCGGTGGTCTCCAGCCGGCGTTTTGGGACGGTAAACAACGCGGACCCTGGAATGCAGGAAACCTAACCACAGATAAGTGAATCTTTAAGTTGGTGAACCTTTTAGCGGGTGACTTTGTAATATCATTCGAACTTTAGTTGATTGAGTTTTCTAGAAAGTAGGAAAAACCACTTTTCGGCCTTAAACATTATTTTTCTTTGTGTTCAAAAATTGCTATCGGGGATGCTGAAAAATGCCGGCAACATTACAACGAGATACGCTTATGACAACTGAAATTTGAAATTCCGTTAAAAGATGGATCTGGCAATGAATTAATGAATAACGCGCAAAGTACAAATAGTAAATCCGTTCTCGTTAATTTATGCAATAGATAATCACTGAAATAGGTGATGACAGCCGAGATAAGTGTGATATGGTATAGTCATCATTCCGCCTGACTGGATAGGAAATATATTTGATAACAGCGCGAGTACGTAACCAGAAAGTCATGTGTCAGGTCCAAGCTATTGGCTTTACCCTCGCTTACGTGGTCCGTTAGATTTCTTTACTGCTCCTATCACTCATGCATTAGCTGGTTTGGCAATATGTTAATATGAATCCCCTCAAAACTCGGCAGTAAAAATGGAGCGGCCAGTGAGTGCAACTTTATATGCTTTTCAGAAAATGGACTGATTAAACAGGGCGGGATGCATACGTCGCCAATAAAACGTGTGATCAAACGCATCGAGGGCTATGCTCGACAGTGAGCTTAGGCGCATTCTTTAGTCACGACGCCACGATAAGTTGTTAAACACACTAACGCCTGGCAGCCGACATAGGTGAAGTCGAAGGTGGAAGTCTTCAAACGTATGTACTGAAAGCATTGAATATTCTCCAAAACTCCAATCCGTTTGCCACAGCTTTTTTGCCTCCGTTTCGGCCTAAATGGAAATCTTTTCTCCTGCGTGCCCATACCTAATCGTAAGTGTAGGATCAGTCGGGGTTTACGGCTACACACAGCCTATAGGGGCAGCTGTAAACCTCTTGATTCGAGTGGGACGAGACAGAACATTGAAGGTTTATAAAGATAAAACTGACTCTGTTAAGCAAACAATCAGTGGTCGGCAAATCATACAACCTACAACTGAGTGAACTATGTGCACGAAACGTAACCTTCGGCAAGTATCAGTCGGCAGTACGGTAGCGTAAACAACCTCAGTGAGACGATGCAAATTTAAAAACAGGGTGAGTTCCAGCGTGAGTTCGTAGTATCAGTTCAGCGCGTGCTGCTTGTAACTGTGAAAAATGTTTGAGCAGTATTTTATGTATTCAGCAAGTGGGGATGTGTATGAAGCACTTATGGAATGTAGGCGCAGAAGCAGTTGGGGTTGACATTGTGTATGTTGTCGGTCGTGGTCGCGTAGCTAGCAGCAGCGCCGTCAGACCGAGTGTGAAGGTTCGATTGTTCGATCCTCCCAACGGACGTTTCGCCATCGCGTACTCAATTGCACTTTTGATGATCGGGAAATAAATTTCATCTATTCGGGACAGAATTAGCGGGAAGCACTAGACAATATCAAAAATGTGGCCTTCATTACTATGGCCAGTAACGTCCGGGGTGACATTTATCATTACATTCCTCTGCACTCGATTGTATGCACGAACAATAGGAAAACCCTCTTTAGGTGTTACTAGACCATTGCCGATGAATGTTGCTGGACAGGATCGTTTTTTCAGTCTCGGCGATGGGGGCGATACAGTTTTCTAAATTGATGCAGCTAAAACCGCGTAGTTAATGAAACTGCAGTCTACATGTCGCGGGAGGTAGCAACTGTGCAGGGTGGGGGGAAAGTGCGTTACATCACTATTGTTAATGCCTTTCCAATGGTAATTCGGCTGGTCATTATCTCACCGATAGCCATTGGTAGTTACGGTGTTACCGTAGTATATACAAGGCAATTGCATTCGATAACTTTTCTTCTCCACCGCACCTATTTCACGTCAGAAGATGAGAGGAGTATAAATCCTGTCCGTGGTGAGGCCGCCTCAGTTTTCTCAATAGACTTGTGCACGAGAGCTATGATAATCTTGAAAACCCAACTTTCCGTGTTGAGATCCACATCTTGCCGGTTGCTCAATCCCTGATGAAGTACTTTGTAATCGTGTCAAGGTGAACAGGTAACAGCCACATTGACTTCTCAGTGAAGTGTGCTATTTCTGGGCTAATTGTATTCAGCAAGCCACTGGCGATGGGTTAGGAACCGGCCTGGAACAAGTGTAGTCCTAGTTGAAGACGGCTGATGTATGGATAGAAGTACTCTTTTGAAGACGGAAAACATGTGAATGCATGGTAACCACATGGACCTGTAGAAACCGCAATCGCACGTGCCATCACTGATGTTCACCATGTACTTTTTACCCTCATGGCTCACTCGAGGCTACTAGATAATGTTACATAAGGTGCGTTTACCTTACACTCGTCCAGTCATTTAAAGTGCAACAGGAGAGCGCATCCACTGAGGTGTTTCAATAACAGCTGACTGCGAGGCGCTGTTAGCCAAGCGAGTGTGTTCTTCACGTACAGATCGACGTTAACCGTCTGACGGCGGTCAAAAACGTGGGTACACTGCACTGCAAACCGCTGCGCTTTCCGATCTCTGTGGGACAAAATTTTGCTGATAGCTGTGACTAAACGACCTCATGGGCAAGTGAGCTTCCTCATCCACCACTTCGTACACTTCAAACGACTGACCGTCCGATTCCCAATGTGAGCGGCATTTGACTGTGCACAGATGGCCAATTTATGCTTTATGCAGAGCCAGTCGTCCATTAATTCGTGAAACTTCAGTCCATTCGTTTAGTTATTTTAACACCTCGGCTAAACCTTAGTTTTAATGGAAAATAGTGGCTACTCATTCTTTTAAGTTATCAGAATTATCTATAAAGTGAAACGAATATCGACTCGAAGTGAATTCCCTTAAGTGGTGTTCATACGGTTAATTATATCACCCTACGTGCTTCATCGCGGCATCTTCACCGTGGAAGTAGCGGATTATGTCGCATCCAAAGACGACTGGTGCTGCTCGCCTCCAGGCCGTCAACACGTCCTTCACAAAGTTCCCCTCAAAATGTGATCCCCATCACCTAATCAGGTGTTTCAGTTGAATGAAACGAGGAGCGTATCATTCACTGCCCACAAGGATACTTCACGACCTTCATGGCCTATCCCGTCCGTGACCAGAAACTGATGTAACTTAAAACCACAACGTGAACTGTAAGTGTTGGTGGACTCACGTGTGGCGGTTGGTTCCATATTTAGCATTGACACTGATCACATCAGTAAGGCGTCTGAACCTTATTTGCTTCTCATTCTGCTGCTGCGTATATGTGAACCTATTGTTGTCGTCCTTGATAACATGCAGTATGCCATTAGTTTCTACACATCTGAGTGCTTAAGGTGAACTTACTGCTATATCCGTGTACACAAGCGCACTTAGTATGAGAGGTTTCAACCGATCACGGATGTCGCAAATATTCATGGTCTCTGTGTACTTATCACAATCGTCTGCAGCACACCGATTCAGCTCATCAGTTGCCACAATGTCCTCGAAAGGGTGTCTGGAATCGCCTGCTTCAGTTACAGTGAGCTGACGATTTGTAGGATAAGCATCGTACAAGAAAGAATCTGTATCACGATTGTGCTCCAATGTAAAAGAGCTAACAACCAACCTGGCTTTCTTCCTAACTACGCAGAAAATTGATTGGCGGCATGTATCACGAGAACTGTGCAAATGGAAGTGTGAACCCAACTCACTAAATACGTCTCTATCCACGACTTTCGTCCTTACATCGTTCGTATTTTATGCACTAGTGCATCACCTATCACGAAATTTCAGAAGCAACATTACTCACAACGTTACACTTCAAGCGTCGACCACCTTAATTAGCACTTGAACCAAATACATACACACCCTTCAGATATTCATCCAGATAACTTCTACGCTCACTGAAGCTCGAAAAATCCCCATCGTCTGACAGATATTTGAGACCCTATGGATAATCCAATACCCAAAATCGAAGGAAGCATGAAACTGACCCTTCCGGAATAAACTCCCAAAGTGTTCATCATTGTATACATTACCCAGTTTATATATAATACACAGTCTTTTAGCAGCATAAGATAGGTGACTACCAGGCAAATAGCAAAAGCGACTTCAACGACATACCCATACATGTTGCCACAACGGCAACCATCTATATTTTCGACTCCAGCGGCAACTGAAAAACGGAACAATTAGCGGTCAGTTAAAACAAGCGTTTGAAGGTTAGTAATCATCTTTGTCTCAGAATTCACCGATTTTCAAGTCCCTGAGTGATACTACCAATATCTGACCAAATCTCAAAGGATGTCTCAGTTTATCGGTTCTTCACAGCGGATTTTATCAGCTAAAGATAATTCACAGCTTCCGGAACTGCCGCAGTTGAACTCAGCACCGCGACTGCAGGAGGATCCGAGGTGAAGGAAGTGAAGGCAGAGGGGATTGAAGTAGGGCGTAGGTTGGATAGACTAGGTATAAATAAGGCGCTGGGGCCAGACTGTATTCATGCCAGAGTATTGAGACACCTCAGTAATGTTCTACGTAGGCTTCTCATTCAGCTGTTTAATCTTATTCTCCGCCATCATCCGGGATGACTGGAGAAAGGCAGAAGTCGTACTCATCCACATGAGGAAAGAAACATGAGGTGTGGAACTACCGACCAGTTAGTCTCGTATCAATTATCCTGAAACTTCTGGGAAGTGTTAACAAGGATTGGATCGTTAGGCATCTCTCTAATAATAACTTTCCCTCTGCAGACCAACATGAGTTCGTGCCGCATCGGTCTCCTTTCAACGATATGGTTAGCCCCCTCAATGGGATCACGGAAAAATTGCACGGAAAAGAGGAGGTCGAAATTCGTTACTCGCAATTCAGGGAAACAAACGACCCAGCGAACCACCGGCTGCTAATTATCAACCTAGAGACTTTCAGTCTTCCATCGAAGCTGTTGGGATGGATACAGGACCTCCTGAAGAGTCGCAAAATCCACGTGCAGTTAACAGAGGATAGGTCCACGGAAGTTGCGACGGTTAACGAGGTTCTTTAAGGGGCAGTGCTTGAACTACCACTATTTCTAGTGTTCATAAATAATCTCACCAAAACCTGGAGTGTGTCTGCTACATCTTCGCTTATGTTTTGGGGATTTCAGGGAATCCTGACAACACGCGCATGCAGAAGGACCTGAATACTGTTCAGGTGGGGTCACGTGAAGGGCAGCTGCCGTTGAATATAGACAATTTTATTCAGTTGCTCGCTGGAGGAACATCCGTGGCCGGTTATGATTTTTGGCAAGGATGATGAAGGTATGGAGATGGGGCGGTTAGAGACAGCCAAGGGCTCGAGAGTGCTCATGGCTGGTAACTTCGAAGCTCTCAAGCAGCGCCTGGAGTCGACCAGAAAAAGCAATAGGGCGCAGTGGATCTTAAAACTTTCGCATCAGGGGGACCGGTGGTGTTATTTCCACTTTACAAAGCGTGAGGTGGCACACTGGAAACACTGTGTGCAGATGTGGTGCCCGAATATGGTAAATGACGCGAAGGTATCTAGGAAATTTTAGAGGCAATGCACGGTAACTAGTAGGAAAGAGGGAATATCGGGTTACTCGTATGAAGGGAGACTGAGAAAACTCGACTTTTTCCCAAGGGTTAGAAGGGGCCCGACAGAAACCACCAAGATCCACAAGGAACTAACTGAAATTGAAGCGCAACATCCGTTTTAAGTGCATAAAAATTTCTACCTTCAAGGTCAAAGTCTTAATTTGGAGAAGGTCAGAGCTGTTACATGGATCAGGATTTACACCTTCGCATGTAGAGTAAACAACGGGGGAACATGCTTTCACAGTGCGTAGTACTCTCTGACAGTGAGACAGAGTGCAGAAGTAAGGTTGACGAGTGTTGACAACCTCTCTCGGATCAATTATGAAGTTCGTTTGAACGAATTTCCTTACCACTATCTTTCTCATGGATTTGAGTTAGTCAACTTTCTATCTTTATTTGCCGTTATTGTTACCCGTTTTCTATCTCATTTCCTTTTTCATTCACAACCAAAGTTTTAATACCTGGAAGTATAGGATCTAGAGAACGAGCCCGTATTGGTCAAGCACTTTCCCCTTGTCTCACGTTTTCTCGATGAGAAGATAAACTCCTATGTATCGGTGGTAAACGTTTCCGCTGGTGGTAATTATAGCCCGAACTCAGCTACGTTTGGTGACTGCCATTATTACCCACGGAAGCGAAGCATTTTCCGTCTTGTTGTCAAAACGCCGAGCACTAACAAAAGCTCCCTGGCGCAAGAAAATGAATAATTTCTGGCTCCACCTGATCCGTCCTGGAAACTGAAGTGAACTAGAGGCTGGCTGTTCGTTCTAACTTTCTCACTGGTTGGGTACCCAACTTGTGGAACGAATTCCTTGCAAAGTTTGAGGAGGCCTTCGTGCGTTCTGTGCCTTGTACTAGTGCATGCAATTTGTGCCATCATATAGGTTCACTAACACAAGAAAGCTGATAACTTCGGCCGAAACATTCGTGTTGGAAATTAAACTGAACGTTTCACGTCAACTTTGAGGCGCGGTCTGAATTTTCCTGTGTGGTGTAGGTTTTCAACACTTTGATGAAAAAACGAGATTGGAGGATCTAAATCTATAGTTTACTCCTCATCAAACTTGATAATTTCTGCGTTTAAATTGGCCGTTGGCACATTTTCTCCAGGTTAACATAAGATGACGTTCGGCACCTAGGTGGGGTACTCGCCAGGCCTAAAACGCAAAAACCTCGCGGAACGAACCCGGGCTTTGTGTGTGTGACATTTGTGGTAGGCAGTCACATGGTAACTGCGCGTCATTCACCGCTGCATAATATAGCCGCCTCAAGTTGAGCCGTACAGACCGATCGAAAGCCTGCTGCCTGAAGCGTGCCCTGTATGTGTCAGACTGCGTCCTCCTCAAGAGTCACCAGTAGAAAATCGGCCAAATGTCACATTTATTCCGTAGCCTCCGAGGATGAGCGCTGAACGGCTGCCACTGGCGGGTATCCCGGCCCTCAACAGACCGGCATTCGCTGGTGAGGTTATGACAGTCTCGGTGGAAACATCTGCGCCGGGTAAAAAGAAAACCGGAGGTAGATACCGACGGAAAGTGAAAGCATAAAGTTCGGAGTAGGACATAAACTAAAGGGCACTACGGACGCCATACGCGAAGACACGAAAGTTGACTGTCCGTAATGGCCATCTATATCCTCCGCAGACGCTCACTGGGAAGAAGTTTGGCGAGGATCTAGGAGATTACATTCACCAAGTCACCAATGCCTGTTGGTACTCGACTTTCCTAAAGATACCACCCAAACGTTTCAGCCCCGGTTGAACCGCGATATTGCTGCCTTTCGCGATTTTTCAATTAAGCTGTTCACAATTACTGATTCAATTACAACTACTGACCGTGCAGCGTTCAGCCACGGGCTGAAGGCGGATACTGTGAGTGCATCTCATAGGCCACTAAAAGTTTCTCTGAGAGCTGCATCGAAAGCTCGCATGCTGCTGTAGCGATCTTCAAAAGCACGTTATGCGAATGTGCGCGTAGCGGGAGTCCTGATTCCAGAGAACCGCGAACGTCTTGGAGCCGCCTTGAAGGAGATTCATAGTGGGAGAGATGAAAAGGAGTGTGATCCGTCCATCCAGAATGTTCAGGTCGAGCGGAGTAGACCCCGGGTCCGATGGAAACCTCTTGTGTTCTCCTCGTTCTGTTTGAACCGGGTGGGTCGTAGAGTTTCCGGTCACACCATTCGCCATTTCCCCTTCGGAAGACAGTTAAGCAAGATTGGGTCAAACAAGATTGTCTAACTGCAACGTTCAGAGCCTCTTAAACAAGTTGAGTGTGTTGGGGAGTTGGTTCCAACTAATAACCGCGCGTCCATAGCTCTTGCACAGGCGTGTTAGTCGAATAAGTGATGGCTCCCTGGGTCTGTCTTTTCTGGATATAGCCGCTTTTGTCCGGACCGCTTCAGCGTTAGTGATTGGCAAGCAGGAGGCGGTGCTGTTTATCTGCAATACTGTTCCCGCTAACCTGATGTTAGCCATGGCCTACTATGAACGTAATTATGAAGGATTCTGGTGCAAGGTGAAGATAACACCGAATAACTCCATCATGTTAGGTGTCACAAACCGCTCACTTGGATCGTTTCCAACTCAACTTCCGGACAACTTAAGAGGTTTGAAGTAGTAAATCACCGTCAAATAGCAGGAGACTTCAACGCGCCTGACGTCGGTTGGATAACACAAGTGTGCAGTAGTGACTCAGACCATTTTTCCGAGTCACTGCTGTGACTGATCGTTGAAGAACTGTGCTTGTGCAAATGCTTCAACGTTCCCACGCTGTCACATGGTGTATGTCGTTGCAAGTTAGATCTGATGTTCTGGGCACCAGAGCCCGACAGCGATTACGTAGGTATTTTGCCCCTAACCGTTGGAGTGGCCATGCGATTTTGGCCATATGATAGAGAAGAGGTAAACCATCGGCAACACTCAATGTGAAGAATTCTGTGCACAAAAATGATGGGGGTCACGCGCACTTTCAAGTGGGACGGGGGAACGACTGTGATTGGTGCCCACTGGTGCAAAACACGAGAGAGCCCGTTGACTCTCATGGAACGATTTGCACCGACATCTCGAAGTCGTCCCCATTTTAAGGAGCCCCTTGGGATGTAGGCCGAATTGTTCACCATTCTCGAGCACAGACACAGACAGTAGATGAGTTACCGGGCTTGTTAAAGTTCCTGCCATGCGCACCGGCAAACACCAAATAGATGTAATACCGTGAACCACAGAAACCGTTAAAAGTGTGTGAAACAGCTGGCCGCTGAATCGACTGCAGCACCTAACAGGCTCTGTGCCTCCATCCGACGAAGCACTAGAGTCAAGGCGCCAATCCCGGCGCTCGTGAAGCAGCATGAAGTTGAAGTTGAAGGGGCTTAGCCAAAGCTTAACTAATGGTCCGGCAGTACGATTCGGTCTACTATCAGGTTATCACGAAGTCCAACATGCTCGATGACGCTGGCTCATGTCTTATCAAAACGCTGTTCACTATTCGTGAAATGGAACGCAAAACGACACTGCCTGACGTCAGCAAACCTCCCAACCCGGACAACATTTATCGTGGATTGTCATAGGAACTGGCAGTGAAAGTGTCTGCATCCCAGACAGACCGGTTCCAGCGGTCCCCGAGTGAAGGCAAACTGTCAGAGGAATGGAAAATAGCAGAATTTGCGCCCTGTGTTTGAAGGGAAAACCGCCGGCTGTTGTTAGCTATCGTCCGGTAAGCTCCATTTGTGTCCTTGGTAAGGTAATGAGCAATCATGGTTTTTGCAGGAGAAACAGTCATTTGGGCACGAATCCGGCTGACCTGGACTACATGACAGCGTCTGAAAATGCAGCATGCGTTCACACAAGCAGCTGCAACGCCAACTGACTTAAGCTACGAAAAACGTCTGAGTAATGCAGTATGCGTTCACACTAGTAGCTGCTCCTTCCGAATGACGTTCGCCATGAACAACATGGAGAACGAACACATGCGGGAAGTGATGAGAAACTTGTATTTGAAGCGTCGTGGTACATGGTAATCATTTTTGATTCCGTTCGTTGCAATGTTGATTGGGCTATTTTTCTGTGCCGCGGTAAATAATTGATGTTCTAAAACTCAAGTAGTGACTAGGCTGAGAGGTATACCTCCCAATGATCGGCAGGCAGCTTGAGTTCATCTGCTTCCGTGTGCTGTTTCGTATGAACGACACGCGACCTCAGTCTAGTTGGAAACAATGCAGTAGAGTGAATAGAATTAGACTTCTAAAGATTCTCGGTGATAGAGTGGGACATAATGCCATTTTTCACGCCGTTCCATATACACCGAAAGTGGGGACACCCATGTCATAATATCGTTTTCGACCATTTCTAGGAACAACGTTTCGTCGACCGGTATCTACATGTAATCCCGCAAGGAAAGCAGAAATAGTATGACCATCGTATAGACGAAGGAAGCTGGAAACGTTGTCATACATGTTTCATTATCAAATATGTTAGTGTTCTTGTTGAAATGCAATGCCAACATTGTATGGTCGTATATTTCCATTTCGACGATATCTTCAAAACGCCGCAAAATTAAGTACTCTCAGGCAATGGATGACGTATTTTCTTTCAAAAATTGCATTGAGCGCATTTATGTGACTTAAATACTGGACGGACGCCAATAATGTTTTTTTTCTCGCGAAAATGGCGGAAAGATTTCCACTGCCAAATTTTTACTTTTGGCATTTATTCGGTTATTCCCATTTTCGCACCACCGCTGCTTCATTATAGTTGATGAACCGTCGATACTTTGTCTGAAATTTCGATTAAAACATTTCCAAAAATAATTCAATATACAAGGATTCGCGCCAAAATGACCGTTTTCCCTTTTGGAACGACCTTCAAGTCTTACAATCCCTGTGATGGCGTTTATTACAAGGTAGGTTGCTGCTGGTAGCCGGTCGTCTCCAGCCGCACGGACTTCTAGGAGGGCGGCTATTTTGATAAGCCGGCAGCTTGCCAGTTAGCGATGGATGGATACGAGAGCTGAAGGCGGGATAATGGGCGTGGTTTTCCTTGATTTCAGAATGACTTTTGTCAGGGTTCCATCCGATTCTTTGCTCACCAAATTAACGGCGAACGCTGTAGGCCCGACTATAGTTGACAGGACAGCAGAACTCCCCCCTTGGCGGGTTACTAGCCGTCAGGGTCAGTCAAGACTTATCGGACTGACCGCCTGTCTCTGGTGGTGTTTTATTAGGATCAGCGCTCCGGCGATTGTTGCTGTTCTTGATCTTCGTCAACGATCTGTTGAACAAGTCGCATTAGCCTGTCCCCGTCTCCGCTAATAACAGAAAGTTATGAATATCCATCTCTTCGGACAGGGATAATGAAATATTGCAACAGGACTTGAACACGTTATTAAAATGGAGTGTTCAATGAATCTTGACCATACATCCACAGACGTGTTCCTTTTCGCACTTGATAGATTTCGGGGCATATCGTGTGGGCGGGTAGTTGTTGACGCAGTGTAGCATCGAACGAGACTCCCGGGTGTTGATGTCAGATTCCCTCAGAACACAGGTTCACATTACGCAGGCATGTGTTAGAGTTGGAAGATTGCTTAGGGAAATCCGTCGATCCTTTGCATCAGAATACGACTACGTAGTGGGGTTCCTTTATAAACGAAGAGGAGTCTCTTAACTTGGAACGGCACATATGGCAGCCACCCTTGTGTTGGTAGGGGTGAGAAGTGTATCCTAAGATCAGCGGCTGGAATATCGGAACATGTATCTTGGGCGCTATCGACAACTCCGTCGCGATTTTATTGTGATACGCTGTATTTTAAGGAGTGGCATGGGAGAGGACCTTAGGGCAGATTTCTCCTCTGTAAAATACGTACTGATTCCGTAGTCATCTCGCGATTCTCAGCTAGCGAGTAAGAAGGCTTCACTCTCAAGTCCGTTTGTCTCGATGGACCGTTAATAGTAGGAATGAGCTACCAGAACACGTAGTGTTGGCGCCCGGCGGTATGGCTTTCAAGTGTCTTCTGGATGCGCAGATAATGGCGCGCTGGAAGAAGGAGGATACGTAACGTCCTGCTTACTGCGGTGTCAAGATGCTATGTGGAGAGACTGAGAGTCGGCAGTTCCTGTTGGTATCAGTGAACAATTAGCACGTTACTCAGGAGGGAATTAGACATATATTAGAACAAACCTTTTGTACTTTGAGCCAGTTCGAAGTATGATTTTAGTTTTGCCGCTCAGGGTGT
Source organism: Paragonimus kellicotti (assembly GCA_014220965.1). Lineage (NCBI taxonomy): Eukaryota > Metazoa > Platyhelminthes > Trematoda > Plagiorchiida > Troglotrematidae > Paragonimus > Paragonimus kellicotti. The sequence goes on from LOND01020182.1 coordinate 16,531, forward strand.
TCCTTAACTGTGTGGCACCGACAGAAAACGAGGCCACAGTACCCGGAACGCAACAGCTAAGGCAACAGGAAGTTAACGGGCTAAGCTCTTCATCAAGTGCTGGATTGGAAATGGGAAATTTCATATGCCCGTGTGCCTGTTATCATTTAACCAACCGCATTGAACAATACAGAGCAATGTATTATCTGATACGAATGCATATATGGAGAACACTTGTAGGGAAAATACCCTGGTAGCACATGGGTAGGGTCAGCCGTTCCCTGAATGATCTTTGAGTGTTCCAGAGGAAACATTGGCTAAAAACCATTCAGAGGCGTTTAATGGCATTCATTTCGGTGATGTTAGTTTTAATAAGTTCGCATACCACTAGGTGATTAATCATAATGCGTTTTTTGTTCATACAAATTTTTTTCAAATCCTCATTAACTCGCGTCCTTACAGAGCGCGCCAATCAGAGCAACCCGTCCATTTTGCTTTTACGTTGTGGACCATGAGGGATGGTATTCTTGCCTGCCGGAAGGGTGCGTCAAGTCGACATTGCCGACAAGTGCTACATATACTTTATGAAATGGTAGTTTGTAAGTAATCCATATTACGGCATTTGACTTATGCATGTCACCAGAATACCGCAAAATGAGACATTTTCAAAAGTGCAATTGATTTTTTGGCAACAATCCAGATACATTCATAGATATATCCTCCATTTATTGAAACAACTGTAAATTCCCTTCAACACCGTTCAAACGTTTTGTTGCTATTTGTTGCATATTAGCTGACATATTCCACTTCCAATGCATCCTAAGATCTTGGTTAGTTACAAGTATTAAGGCATGAAATGAATAGTGAACTGTTGCAGATACTGACAAAGAGCAGGCGGTATTGTGAGGATATTTATTTTAATAGGTTATATCACTTTGTAACTGTCTACAGTCTGTTAATTCACTATAACATTTGTTTGATTGGAGTGGTCTTTCAAATAATTACAAACTTGAAGTTCGTCGCGCGTGTGTTGGGTACAGACCTTAACTTTAACAGTGGTTAGGTGTATTAGGACACTCAAGGTGTATGCGGCATTGAATGAAATCGTATTATAAAAACACGCGCGATTTTCAACTTCACTTTTCCCCCGGTGTTCCCGGATTGTCTCTTCAGAACACTCAGGGATTGCTATTTGTACTCTTTTGGTTTCCAACTTTTGTATGTGCTTAAACATTTGTTTGAACGAGTATGGATACCGACAAGTACCCCGGCACTCGAACGTACGACCCCGCTGCGTGCTCGCTTGTCGCTCCGTCCTTCTACCGCTTCGTCTTGTTCATCGTTCGCTCTCACGTTGACCTCGCGGGTCGACAATATACTCCTTGTCTACTCGTTGCGTTATTCTCAACCGATCGTCTTCGGTTCGCTCGACCCTACACACTGAGCGAACAGTCAAGGAACGTTCGGTGATCACTTAGAGGACGGTCGTGCTGATAAGTTATGCAGCATATTTTAAAATGCTGTGCGTACGCACTAGCCCGATGGGTCAACAACCTCATCTATGAAGCTAAAATACCCTACCTGGCTACGACGGACGATCGTGAATTCAAAATGAAATAATGACAATGAGAGAAAAGCATATTTTGACGAGAACTTATTAGAAATGTGCAAATTTATCCCCATCGAATCAATCGTGTATGCATTTTAAACTTTTCGCAGATATTAACTGTTTGTCCTTCATTTCAGGCGTTCCGTCTACGTATCAATCAGGGTGTCATACACGGCACGAACGACCACAGAACGGTAACATTACCTCCACTTGAATGACTTGTTAAGTGATTATAATTACCCTCCGATGAACTGTCATTCACGTGTCGGTACTTAATGTCATACAGATCACCGCTCCATCTCTGCACCCCCACTACAGTTATTGTGACGGTTTGTTTGCGACTTTTCTCTGATTTTGGATTGTGTTGGGGTTGTGCGTGATGGTTGTTCTGTTTATAAATTGCCATTTTTCCTTAACGTCACACAAAGTGTCTGTTATAACCGAATGCTAGTGAACACGAACGCGAATAACTCATACGATCGTCGGTGAACGAATAACGGTCTGAAAACTAAGCCTCATAAGAAAAGGCTGGAATCTTTGGGCGTGCGCCCTTGGCTTAGGGGTGAGTTGGTTTTAACCTTTGTGATAATGAAGTTCCCGGACCAACCGTGCGTCGGATGCTCAACTGGGGAATAACATGAGGCTGAGTAGCCAACCCCTAAAAAGCAGCTGTTCAACACGGCGGACTAGAATACAGAAAAACCTTTTACTCACTGCGCATTTGTAAGCCTTGGGATACTTTAACTACCGCCAACTCCAGCTTC
>LOND01020183.1:0-14451 GCA_014220965.1 Paragonimus kellicotti
AACAAAAGCAAAATGTAATGAAAACAGAAGAGACAGACTCACAGTAGTTCGTGAAGGTGCGTTGGTTTCGGGTTCCACTACACCGAACGAGATATCCAATGGGCACAATCTGCCGTGCTGCTCCCAAAGGAATTTGACGTTGTCACAACGATAATTTGAAAACAGGTAAACACGGAGATGTGCTGAAATAGACGGTGGATTCCGTTAACCTTTAACTCTCCCAAATTCTGTACACAAGTGACGCTGAACGCAGAGAGAACACAGGGCTCGCGACCTTGGAGATGAAATTTTTATTTTGTGATAATTGATTCAGTCGATTCACATGATTTAAACATCGAGTGTAGATGTGAAATTGAGGAAGGCGAAAAGTGTGAAGAACAACGATTATAAAGTACAAAATGCTTTACAAAACGCTACATGCCTCTCAGCTAGTCGCGACTTGATGGTTAAAACGTCCAGGTATCTATCGCGGTGCAGAAAAATACTCCGATCAATATGACAATCAACGGACTCAAAAATGATGATTACCATGTACCACAGACGCTCAAATACAAGTTTCTCATCACTTCCCGCATGTGTTTGTTCTCCATAATGTTCATGGCGAACGTCATTCGGGAGGAGCATCTACTAGTGTGAATGCATACTGCATTCTCAGACGTTGATCATAGCTTAAGTTTATCAGGTTGAAGCAGCTACTATTGGAATGCATACTGCATTCTCAGACGTTGATCATAGCTTAAGTTTATCAGGTTGAAGCAGCTACTATTGGAATGCATACTGCATTCTCAGACGTTGATCATAGCTTAAGTTTATCAGGTTGAAGCAGCTACTGGTGTGGAATGCACAAGTTTTCGATGTTTTGTGTGCAGATGATTGAATTTTCCGCGGATAAAATTAATGCTGTGATCGATTCGCTCTGCAGTAATGTCACAGACCTACATGCATGATCACAATGAAGTGAGCTGTTCCAACAGCTATCCCACTTACGACTAATGGATCAACGTCTAAGATGCAGTATGCATTCACACTAGTAGTTTGCTTCGCTCCCGAATGACGTTCGCCATTACATTATGGAGAAACAAACACATGCGGGAAGTGATGAGAAACTTGTATTTGAAGCGTCTGTGGTACATGGTAATCATCATTTTGAGTCCGTTGATTGTCATATTGATCGGAGTATTTTTCTGCACCGCGATAGATACCTGGCGTTTTAACCATCAAGTCGCGACTGGCTGAGAGGCATGTAGCGTTTTGTAAAGCATTTTGTACTTTATAATCGTTGTTCTTCACACTTTTCGCCTTCCTCAATTTCACATCTACACTCGATGTTTAAATCATGTGAATCGACTGAATCAATTATCACAAAATAAAATTTCATCTCCAAGGTCGCGAGCCCTGTGTTCTCTCTGCGTTCAGCGTCACTTGTGTACAGAATTTGGGAGAGTTAAAGGTTAACGGAATCCACCGTCTATTTCAGCACATCTCCGTGTTTACCTGTTTTCAAATTATCGTTGTGACAACGTCAAATTCCTTTGGGAGCAGCACGGCAGATTGTGCCCATTGGATATCTCGTTCGGTGTAGTGGAACCCTAAACCAACGCACCTTCACGAACTACTGTGAGTCTGTCTCTTCTGTTTTCATTACATTTTTGCTTTGTTTTCGTGTTCAAGCTTTACATAGTGTTTAGATCCACTACAGGTATACCTCTCAATGATCGGCAGGCAGCTTGAGTTCATCTGTTTCCGTATACCGTTTCGTATGAACGACACGCGACCTCAATCTAGTTGGAAACAATGCAGTAGAGTGAATAGAATTTACTTCTGAAGATTCCCTGTGATAGAGTGGGACATAATACTCTTTTCTCACCGAAGATGAAAACAGCCATATGATAGCGTCATTTCCAGCCATTTCCAAGGGCAACATTTCGTCGACCAGTATCTATGTGAAATATTCCACACAAGGAACAGTAAAAATATCGTGTAGACAAGGAAGCCGTAAACGTTGCCATACATGTTTCATCATCAAATGTGTTAGTGTTCTTGTTGAAATGCAATTCCAACATCGTGTGGTCGTATATTTCCATTTCGACCATATCTTCGAAACCACACAAATGAAGCACTCTCAGGCTATAGAATGACGTATTCCATCTGGAACATTGCAATAAGTGCATTTACAAGACTTGAAAAAGTGACCTAACGCCAATAACGGGTGATTTTCGCAAAAATGGTGGAAATTTTTCATCACCAAACCAGTACTTTTGGCACTTGATCGATGTATTTCAATATTTGCAGTACCGCTGTTTATTTAAATTGATGCATTGTGAGTACTTTGCCCGAAATTCCGATTTTAAAATTTTCAAAAATATTTAAAAAACGAGGATTCGCGCCAAAATGACCGTTTTCCCTTTTGAACGACCTTCAAGCCGAATCCCTCGAAACGGATAATTGCCCTTCCTCTTCCTTCCAGTAAAGTATATAATATCAGCAGGCAATTGTTATATCATTCACGGTGTTTGAGTAACCGGCAGCTACTTCTAGAATGAGTATCAGGTGATAATCAACATTTGACATTAGTTTGTTTTATAAGGTCAATGTTTGAGCTAGAATCTATATTTCATAGCACAAAACGGTTAATAGTGGTTAACGAGTAGGGTTTGAGGCAGGGAAGACAGCACGAGATGTGAATTGAGGTTTCAATGCACTTATGTGAGGTAAACGTGGGCAGCATTTTTTTCAGTTTTCTTTGGAGAGTTTTTGTATGCTAGTCAAATAAACCGTCAATATCGGATACCAACAACTATAGCCTGATGGTTTACCAGGGTGAATAGGTTATTACGAATGGGCATACATATAATATGTGAGTCATAATCCTGTTTTTTTCTGTTTTTGTTCTAGTAAGTAAGTAGGAACGGGTATGTATGTTACATGTAGCTGATAGCTAAATGTTCTCCGGACCACATTCAAAAAGGACATCAGAAGATACACAAAGTTTGAAGATAGACATGTTTGACGAATGTAAGATAGCTGTTCAGGCCCTTTTTAAAACGCTGAATGTTGTTACTAGCTCTGATGTGATTCGGAAGCCTATTCCAAATATAGGAATATTTTACAATGAAGAAGTTGGCGCGTATCTTTTCCGAGCTAACAGGGCTGGCAAAGTGGAACCTTTGTTTCTTAGGCCATATGGGGAGCTGTGTTGAAAATGAACGGCGAACGCTGTAGTGATGGCGTCCGAGTGTATCAGTTTATACAGAAGTGTAAGATTTAACTTCAGTCTTCGTAACCAAAGTGGATCAATACCAAGTGTTTGACAACGTTCACTATAGGTAAAAAGAGGATATGGTTGGATGTTCAGAAGGACCTTTGTTGGATCATCAGATCACGCGTAGTTTGGTGCGAACTCGAATCGTTAGCAGACGATTCAATACATACCACGATCTATGCTGCATTCAGCGCATCAGTGGCCTGATACGCATTTCACAAACGTCGCGCCGCCGCACAATCACGCAATTAGGCAAATAGAGATGACAGCTTCTATGAAGTGAAGTCACTTTCGTTGATGCTTCGCATGTAAGCAGAATCTAGTATGGTTGATAGCCAACTCGTCAGTAGCACAAAGATGAAGCTGCTGACCACCGTTCTGGTTAGCTGCATCAATGCCTTGGTGTCCAAAGGCTTCCAGTCTGGCTATTAAATCGAGCCTAACTGGCACGTTGAAGTCACCCAGTCAAGCGCACTGCGTCGGACAGCCGATCATTGAACCGGCCTTTTCTGTCATTGGTGTGACGCATAATTGGATTATAAACATCAAGAACTGTGACAGCCTTGCCTCGACCGAGTCGCATGCGCGTGGACATATTTCGAGGCTGCGTGTAATCGGTAGACCAAAAATATCTCTGTAATCTTTGTGAATAAAAATCTTTTTAAGGTTGCCGAAGTTGTTAAAATTGTGATACGTGTTGCAGTTTCTGAAATCGTAGAATTCCGTTGCTTGAACATTCTTTTGTTTTAATTTTCCGAAGACGTAAGCAAGGAGTGTGCGGTAGTTTAATGACATAGGGATTAATAAAAGAATACCAAAAATGTGCATTTCCCGTTATTTTGGAAAATTGATAGGCGGAATATAATGAAAAGCGATGTCATAGACGTGGAGACACATGCTTTTATTTAAATCTGAATGTAATTAGGCAGGAAAAGGTGATAATACTTTCGACGGGCGTATTCTTACGGTACATGGTCGTAAAAATTCCTTAGTGGAAAGCATAGGGCGCTGTGTGTGTGCCGAAATGGACCATGTAGGCCAATCAGAAGCGCTGAAATTCCGAAACACACGGGATGACAGAACTCTATAGGAAAACCCGAACGAACGGTGTGACCGACATTGCACAATCTCTGCTCTCAAATGCACCATGTAGACCAATCACGGAAAGGAGAAAGTCGAGAGAATCACACACTGACGAAGGTGTGTGTGTAAACATTGTACACAACATCAAACGACGGAGAGATAGTTGAAATTGAAATTGAAAATTAATTTTCGATGATCTCGAATAATCGGAATGACACCAATAGTAAAAGTGTGAAGATTGAAAGAGAATGCAATTATTAGATAATGCGGTTTATGGTTGCAAACGATGCAAACACTAGTGATCGACTATTGAAGTGAATAGGAACGAATTGGAACATAGACTGAACAAGTGAACTTGGTTGAATTGCGTCTATGCGGTTTATGGTTGCAAACGATGCAAACACTAGTGATCGACTATTGAAGTGAATAGGAACGAATTGGAACATAGACTGAACCTATGGCTGGAGCAAAGAAACCAATAGTTTTCGAAACCGATATACCCTAAGGTCGTTTTCAGTTAACGGTCAGTTAAAACAAGCACATATGAGGTCATGACGCAGATTTTGATGATTTTAATTTCTGCACCAGATACCAAGCTCATTCAGCGGTTTTTGTCAAAAAAATATTTTTCCCAACTACGACAACTGAAAAAATCAAGCTCTACGACTAGCATTCAAGTAATTCGAGGGCTGACACCGTACCGTTCGCTTCTCGTGGAATAATTAATGCGATCAGCGACTGCGAAATATACACAGTGCTCTCAAGCACAGTTTGCCGAGTAATGTCTCCGGTAAAAGGTGTACCCAACACCTGCCTGTGGGGGCTTACCTTGGCCTGCAAGCCTTGCCTCATTCAATTCTGCGACACTGAGGCCACAGATGATCGTGTTCATGACAATCAGTGAGGTGCGACTCTCTAGCCCTCCCGGGTTGCATCGACCGAACACTGTACGCAATTTACATGTCCCGGCAGAAAACGTTTCACATTCACACGAGTAACTAATGGTGAGTCTTTGACTGGACAGTTTGAGTTGCGAGGGGGGAAGTGAAGGGTATTTTCTTGGGGGACCCCACCTAAAGCTTCGGACTCAAAAGACCTGACCTACGATGCAGCTGACTGTAGGGTTCATTCTAGGTAATTTACCTAGAGCCAGTGACCCAAAATCTGACTGAATTAGCTATGGGGTTTAACACAGCCCGGCGGCGTGGTTGATAAAAAGTCAACAACTCGGTCCGGTCAGTGCTGCATGCAGTACTGTGAGCCATTTCAAGTTTCAGAGAATTCGACCGTACAGGATGATATGCCGGCGGTTACATTCAGTCGCTTGGCGATCGGAGTGCTTTTTGCTTGAGGGTACTTCTTTTTATTCCCGTCCTTCCGTACTGGGAAGACAGCACAGTTCGGTATACTAAATATTGTCCTGCTTCTTGTTCACAGATCCGTAGCTCACTGCCTACGTCTGCGGTGCGATTAACAAACCTAAGGATTTAGCTGCTTTTCGTCTGGCTGTTCCCCTCTGAACTATCTGATGTGATTAAATCCAAGGGACTCGAAGTCCTAACCATCGTGGCCCATCGGATTGAAACAGCACACATTCCTAACCATCACACCATGGCAGCAGAAAATGTCGGGTGGCACGAACACATGCACGGGCGCATTCACTGAGTGGACATCATGCATGATAATCTTCCAGCATGTGGTGCCCAGAAGTGCATGTGTCTAGGCTCGTAGACGCGTAATGCCACACCACTTCTACCACCGGGTCTCGAAAGATGAACTTGTCAGCAGTATGCCAAGGACAACGGATGCAAGCCACAAAACAGCCCTGCAGTTCCTCACCGTATGAACGTGCTCCTGCCTCTTCAGCACTTCCGACACACATCGCGTACACCTGTATGTTGTCGCTAGTACTTACACCAACTAAGACATTTATAGCAAGTGTTACCTGAGTCGCCCACGCTGACCTATTTCCTGTTGTTTCTACGATTATGCCTAGTTCGGATATGTGAATCAGTCCTGCTTCATGTATCTCTCTTTTCATAGATAGTAACCGTCAGGCTGCAATTAATATATAACTCACACGCCCTTACGCAATGAACCAGTATAATGTACCGCTATTCAGTCATAACTTACCGTTATTTTTTGTGTGGCACATAACCATTAAGAATAAGCACGTGATCATTAATTTGATTTCTCGATGATGAGTTGAAACTTCATGTCCGTTCGTATTTAAAAACTATTTCTTATCGCTTTTAGCCTATGGCCGTAGCTTTTAACCAGCATTGTAGTGATCTGGAGTTAACTGGGGCCTGCCAGCTGTACGATGTAGTAAAATTCTTCCCAAAATCTCTAGTTCACACTGTACACGGGATCGTAAGGATCTTTGCCTGCCGTCTGCTTGCTGCATGCCATCGCGTTTGTTTGTTTGTCTGCATGCTTTTCAACCTATGCGAGTTAATGGCGCCTGACACGCTTCCAGCTTGCTGACGTGCTCGACGGTGGGATCCTTGAACTCCCTATGTCTTTCTGCGTGCCGCTGTTGTTTGACAGTGGTTGAGATCTACTTTGAATGTCGTATTCTAGGTTCGCGTCTGGTATTCGTTGCGTATGCCTTGGAAAGCGTTACTTTACTATGCGTACGCGCTAAAGTAACCTTAATGTTCAGCCAGTGCTGTGGCAGGGTGATGAACAAAGTGTGAACCTACTGTGATAAGATTTTTTGGGTGGTTATTTCTAATCTTTCGTTGATAGTATATCCGGGAGCGGTCGGTATTACACTTCACAACAGCAATGATCAGTTTACTTACATGCTTCACAGTCGAGCGTTGCTTGGGACATTCTCACGTTCCCATACAAACGGTATATGCTAGAATTTCGTCATATATATGTCGCAAATATTTCTATTGGTGCTTTTTTGATAGTGCGACCACCAGGCACACTTCATACGAAAAATGTTGGATAACCACAAAGCAGATTTGGATACCACTGCCCCCTATAAACGTCACTAGGGATATCTTAATTTGTTAAATAGTGGGTCACACAAAGCGTAACAAGAATATGCCACTGTTATGACCCTTCCCGCCAATAGGTTTCTAAAACCTGTTTGTAAAGCGGAGCGTTGTCGCATACAAAAATAGTTTCGGCCTCCTGTTGTTCAAGTTATATCCGTGGGTAACTCGAAAAAACGTTGTATTGCACACGTGTTAAACCAACATTATACTTTCGATCAAAAGCGTTGTTAGTTGGATCATTGCCTCAAACATTCAACTTAGCGCCCCAACCGGATGGCAGTCAACAAACGCGTGGCGTTTGGCCATTCAAAGCTTGAAGTTAACTTGAGCAGTACATTGGATCATCGGTCGGTACAACCAGTAGTAAGCTGTTTATTCGATTATTCCTATCTGTGTGTCCGTGGGAAACATGGCAGTGGACGGCTTGTAGATGTAAAGAGAATGTGAGTAGCACTAGATAAAGAGAAACTTCAGTGAGGATGCTTGTGTGCAATCCTATCAACAACGGCTAATGAATCACAGCGGAACAGTGTTTCGTCAAACGTGCTCATTTAGTAACATGTGGGAATGGGCTAGCTGATATTAGGAGATATGTGGTTGTGGTTGTTCTTCAAGTATGTGGATGAGGCAAAATTTTCAAACTCCCGAATGGTTCTACTATGACTACAGAGGTGAGAAGTGGGCTCCAGTGCGAGCGGACCCTAACTGTAGAATGGTTCTGTCTGACAAGTAACCTATCAATTCCACTACCCAGTTCCAAGAAATGACCCCGTAGATGTTGATCTTTGTTTAGTGGATGACCTGGGTATGGGGTATTTTGTCCCTGTCATTCGCAGAGAATTGATCTAATTCTGTCGTCCGTCTGAGTGTGCGACTTTTTTGAACGCCGTCGGTCTGCTAATGGTCTGTCTCTGAACATTTTAATTAGGTAACAGATATTTTTAAGGTTGATAAAACCACGTGCGAATGTTCGTCCCCGGGTACGAAGGTGGTGGGGCACACATAAGAGTGGAATGTTCCAACTTTTCTCCTCAGAAATTCAAGGTCATTCGTGCCTTTTTTGGCTATGTCGGTGCATTCTGTATATGAACGCAAAATATATGTAGCTAGGGTCTCTAGATATCCTTCGCCTGCTGATGCCAGCAGTCTTCTGTTGCCAACATAGCAGTTAGTACTATTTTCTTGGCCAATGTACATTATTTCATGTTTGTTGAAACCGAACAGCGTTATTCTCTGTGGACCATTGGTTTAGTTAGTTCAGTTCAACCCATAAAATTATTGCATCTTCCAGGCGATCCCAACTTTGGCATTTTTGTGATACAGGCTCATGTAGAGGACTGGAACGTTGCTACTTCTAGAAGCGCGCCCATTCTCCGCAGTAATCAAGCCAGAAAACCGAGTAATGAACGACGACGTAGACTGAGAAACTGAGCTGTAGGCGAAGCATGACAAAGTGCAGAGCACGACCAACCAGCTAACAAGTAACCAGACACTGTTCCTGTGACCTTGGACGGCTGAGCACACGGGACAGTGCGGGCACGCAATCAAACAATGTTCATACTACCGGCAATCGGGATGAATAGCAGCCTAGATGGAATACGTGTCAAACCAAGAGTGTCTTTACACTTACGAAAACACCGGCAACCTGACTTTTCTGCATAACACAAGAACAAAACGAATCAATAACTTAGAATCTAGGATGGATTCTTTGGGAAAGCCGTTGTCAGCAGGGAACCTTTCTCATAACTAGCGGGTTAGCTCGGCGCTAACGTTACGTTCAGATAAATAATTTTTACCCACGTGGTTAAGCTCCCGTTGAGGCTGCGATGATAATTATGTGGATTATCTTTGGTACCATTGCATGATCATGACCCTGAAAAAGTCAAGGTAGATCTTTGGCCAATTCGTTCCACAAGTTTTACTTCCAACGTATTTTACAGACGGTGTTGTTAACAGAATGAACGACCGAGTTATAGCTGACGGTTATTCCTGATATATCTATGATTATTGACTCCCAACATGTATCGAATTGACGTGCAATCTCTCTTCCGCTACGGAATGGATGGTTGATGCAGTCATCTGAAAAGTCCCGTGTAGTAAATAATCGGCAATGTACACAACAATGGCGTTTTTCTCATCGACTGTGGGTTAGCGTGCTGGATGAACCAGTTTAATAATGGTTTCGTGACTGTGCTGCATTTGTTTGTTTCGATGCGGCGAAACAAGTTCGTGTAATGTTGGCAGCAGAGTACGGATAACAGTATGGAATGGAAAACTTCACAGTTGTCCAGGCTAATCGTCTAGCAAATATTTTTCAGCCATAATTTGATAGGTGAACTGCGTTCCGACCTAATCTGTAGCAACTTGCTGCGTTAAGTACTATTTCATGCGCTGAGCTGTGTCAAACCGCTTTGTCTGTTTGTAACATTGCGGGTCATGTTGAGCAGATGATTCGCGCAGCCCTGTGTGCCTGCATATCGTTTGTACCAGACCGCCAAGGGTTTCCTTTCAACCTCTTTGGCAAGCTGGTTTCGGTAGCAGGAAGGTAGCTCATATCGGTTCATGTAAGCTTAACCTTGCTCCATTTATCAGGTCCGTCCAAATATTAACATAGTTTTTACAGCCGATCAATAAACTGCGTTCGACCAGCTGAAGCAGGTTGGGTGGAACAAAGAAAATAAGTCGGACGTGAGAAACATGCTCGGATGAGCGTGATCAATGTACACATTGTAACGCTACATGCATAAATGCACACCATACACAATTAATAATTGTACAATACACCAGTTTCGCGAATAATATAACGAAACAGACATAGTAAGAGAGAAAAATCCAAGCCATAAAAAGGCATCTGGGACACACGCTTCTGAAATGATAGTTTTCCAAATTCTTCAATGTTCGATGAAAATGCTGAGTAGTTACATCAATTTTTGCTTCACAAGGTAACCACTGACCTAATAGTCAAGGTCATGCCAGAAATCGGTTATCTGAGGATGGAGAAAATGAACCGGTCGAAGATTTCGCCATTATTTGATGTAGATGGTTCCGGAAAAATATGCAGAAAACTTTGTTGCGATGAGGGAAGATAGAGAAGCCTATACTTTTGCGGAGAAATGGGCGGTTCTCTGAACTGGACTTCGTTATGTCCTCAAAATCGACGGAATTTCGCAGACCTCGCGAATTGTCCAACCAATACGGGATTTTGAGTGTCCGGACGTAGTGGAATGTTTTCTCGCGTCAGATGCAGTTGTGGAATCAGGAATGAAAAGCGAAATTACGTGATAAACGGAAAATGGTCATGTGAAGTATGACGAATAATGAAATATGTGATTTTCTGGCCAAACCTTTATATAAAATTTATAATTTTGTGTTAGCTAATAAAATATATGGCACTAGCAAACAATTGTTATCGTATAACGCGAAAAGAGATCGATTAACAGCCTTTCCTAGTATATGATTACAGCCGAATTCTGATGTCGATTTGGTATACACGTCCGATATATAGATTGCCAAGTGATTCATGAGGATAGGAAGTATGGGTGGTAACGCGAGATTTGAATGTAGTCATATGAGGCGAACAGGCTAAGTGTACACTTTTTCAAACAGTTTTAGCGTGCACAGCTTTTGCATAGTGATCAATAACCATACACAGTTGGTTATCATTAAGTATGAAGTAATAAGCTTCGATATCTAGATAAATACATCCGATGGTGAAATTGATAGCTTTGATCTGCTCGAAGTGTACGAGACGTTGTATCACGCGACGCAGGGTTTCCACTCAGATGTTATTAGGTCCGTTTTCAAAAATATCGTCTTCATGCAGGCAGAGTTTGAAAATGGACATTACGTTAGGTTTGCGCGTGTGTTATGCTGGGATATTTGAAAATCAGACGTTGGACTGCTTCACTGGACTCAACAAGTAACTTTATTCCATCTATCTTCTGTCACGCCCCAACTTGCACAGTACTGATTAACTGGTTAACACTTAGTATGCCGTCGAAGAAATATATCAAAATGTGAAACCGCATCTTGAATTATTGCAACGCCTCCGACCGCGTCCAGAAAGATTCCACCGGAGCTACTGAAATGACCGGTGATCAAGCGGTATCCATGAGGACTTCGGCTGTAACCATGTGTTTCCGCTTGTCTGTTCTGAGTACACGCTCCTACGTATGTCTACTATACACTGCTCGATACGAACTCACTATCACTTCATCCAGTTGTACAACTGATTACATGCTACGTATGTTTGCACAGCCTTGACGACCCAAGTAGTATTCCAGTTTGCACGGTAGTTCTACCAGCATCTTTTTATTGTTGGGAGAGTACTTGAACGTACTGCGCATTTTACGTCTGGCACGCTTCTGAGTACCGACAAGTATAAGTGACCCCATCCCGCGCTTTCCCCATTCATCTCTTCGTCCTCGTACCTCATAGAAAAATGAAGGAACAGTGTTACGAATCCATACACAATAACTCATATTCCACATCAAAGACCCGTCCCAACTTGTAGAATTCCCCTTGTTTGATGACAAAGAAATTCTGGAGAACCTGGTCTCTTGAATTTTCGATCGAAAAGACGCTGCCACAGTTTCAATATAAAAATACCACAACATGGGAGCAGAGAACAACGTGAGCAAGGTCAAAAAATTACGCTATGCCAAAGAGCTAAAAAGTGATTCAGGTGTACAATAAACCTAACAGACGTGAAGATATTATGTAGGTGGAAACGGAATCAGAAATAGTCTCTACACTCCAGGGCAGGCTAATGCTGAGTTTGTTAGGTTTTATCGAATTATTTCTGGCTTCGCTGAACTTTGTTTGATCAGCGTTGATAGGTGGACCTGTGTTTTAATATATTCCCCGAAAATAAACTTCATCAGTCAACTTCATTCTTACACCAGATACTGCAACCATTTCCATCACTCTCACTTAGTTTGAGCCATGTAAATTTTTAAACGTCAAAGTTAGACATTCTCCTTCTACATTTTTTCTCGGGTAGTTTATCATTCTCATCATCTCCCGATGTGCAAACAGTCGTCTTGTTCCGACCCAACCAACGACCATTTGGTTGCGTGAGCTCAATTCCGTTATTTTCGTCACCCATAATTGGTCGGCGCCAGTTCGCCGTTGTTGCACGGACACATTCTTTGTTCAATTTCTAAGGAGTTTTCCCATTCGATGTGAGGGATTTATTTTTCAATTTATTTATTTAATTAGTACCGTATGAAATGCAGTTTTTACGAGCGCTTTCTCATTAGCTGTTTCTAAGAGAGATTATCTTTTCCGTTGTTGAATATTCAGAAAGGTGTTTATGGGGTCAACGGACTACGCGTAGCTCGGTGTGAACTTGAATCGTTAGCGAACGATTCAGCAGCTAGATTCAAGTATTCATTGAATTTCCAAATTTCATCGGAAGCCTACGGTTTCTTTCCAAACCACTAAGCCTTCTTTGTTGCCAATGTCTGTTGGAATCAAAATTTTACTATTCTTCAGGTAAGACGTTCTAGACGGTCAGTGGTCGGGAGTCAGGCTCATTCCACTTGTCCGCCGTGACTTGTTAGTCACAGCTAACGATCCTTTCTCACCAGCGCTTTTTTTCTTCCGGCATTTCCCAACATCATTCGGTGAACTGGACATAACGTTTTATCTGACCACTACTTATTTTCACACATGGTGCTGCAAGATTATTTGGCTTCGGGTCGCTAGTGTGGCTTGATTTTATTGCTGTCTGGGCTGTTGCCTTACGCAACGTCAATCAGCGGCGTACTGACAAAGTTATCTGCCCTTCTAATCAATTTTTCCAACAAATCCCCAGCTCGTTGTGGGCAAATGCACTTTGTATGTTCTACTTTGCTTTCCTCGAAAAGTTTCGTTTTTTGCCTCCTTGTACTGTTGCAGCCACAGCATGCTGCACTGAGAACTGTTTCCGGCAACCGACCATTATGTTTACTAGAGTAAAACTTTACTGAGAAGAGGTTGTTTGTTCCGTCAATGTTCGTTTTGTTACTACGTAACCATCAGACTATAGACATTCTTTGCGGGCACTCTACGATCGTCTTAACGCGCATCATCATGGTGCTGTATGTCAGCGGTCTCACCAGGGGATTCATTTCCTATGCGGTCAGCCCTGTCTACTGCTTTCAACCCTCCTCCGTTCGCGTGGCATGCAACCAAATATGTCTTTCACGGCGCAGGGCCGAGTGGTCAAAATACAGATCATGCACCTCAAGCGCATAATGGGAATATCTGATATGGTCGCTGGGGGCCCACCAGTTTCACATCGGCGCCGTACATTTTGGGCTGGCACAGCGATCCCAGTTGGGCCTTTTGGTGGGCGAAGTTAAAAAATTGGTGAGATGGATAGTCAAAATACGGTGTGCATCAGGTCAGTAGCTTACACGGCCCTCATTACACGGCATGGTGCACTTGCCAGTCGTTCAACTTGCACTGTGGCAATTATGATAAATAATATTTGTGATGGTTGCATTTTGTTATACGCTCTGATTATATATCGGTTTTTTATCTACTTTTTTGAGTTAAACCAATAATTTGTAGTATCCGTCCCTGGGCTAAAATCACAACCCGTTCCGCGCCTCACTATCCTGACGTGCTTTCTCTGTAAGCTCCAATTTACAGGGCTGATATCAGCACACGGGCTGAACGTGCTGAGATTTGCTTTTATTTTTGTCCTGTTACTCGTGTTTTCGATTGGGATGAGGACTGGAACGAATTTTTTTTTTTTCTTGGTTTGACTGCTCAGACAGGATTTTAACTGGCACCTTTTCGTTGATAAAGAATAAGTCGCCACTGGAAAGCCACCGTTGGACGCATCCAGTTTGTGAGAGTAGCGCCTCTATTAGAACTGAACCCATTTGCAATCGAACGTTGCTGTCTCTTTTTAAATCTTTCCAGCTCTTGCTGTACCGCGCCCAAGTACATTCGGTACTACCACGCTCACTGAGACAACTGGTTGACACTATACGACGCACCTCAGTTTTCATCGCCGTCCACGCCATCCTGTAACCATACTAGGTCAAAACAATTTGCCTATAGCTCAACAGATATAGGTCCCCACCACCCGGTTGAAGTGCA